>ML127751.1:27342-45979 GCA_003846335.1 Cuora mccordi | reverse complement strand
GGGGGCGGGGGATGGGGCGGGGGCTGTGGTGACGAGGCTCTATGGGGGAGCTGGTGTCTGAGAGGGAGTTTGGGGAGCAGACACTGGGACTGTGGGGTGTCTGGGGGGACTGTCGGGGAGGAACTCACTCGGCGCGTGGAAGGGGAGATGGCTACTGAGGATTTTAGGGGAGAAATTCCTGGGGATTTGAGGAAGGTTGTGGGGCAGAGACCGTGGGGTCCTGATCTCCTGCATTAGACTGAGCAGTTTGTGTTCCTAGCACAGGGGGGTTGAACCCGGGCACTGGCACCACCACACCAGCAGGTGTTGCTGGCCAAGCTGGAATCCTGGTGGGCCCCGGCAGCAGGGATTGCTGAGCTCGAGCCCTTCTGCCTTGAGCTCTCGAGGCCCCTTCCAGGCCTAGATTTCCAGCCTCAGGAAGCTCTGTGAGCGGCTTCTAGTTATTGATTCTTGGGGCCGCAGCTCAGCCATTTTGTAACTGTCCTTCGCTGGCCCAAGCATGGCAATTGCTGTCCCCTTCTTTAATAGGGAAATAGTTCTTCAGTCCCAGCCAGGTGAGCGAACGTGCTCCCCAAGCACCTGCTCAAGTCATCGTGTGCTGTTCCAGAGCAGCAGGCACCTGTCTGAACCCCCTGGCAGCGCTGGTCCCAAGCAGACGTCCATGATAACAAGACCCTGGTGGGATAATGACCAAGAACCATGACCTTGAGGGGGAAACAAGCTGCAGGAGAGAAGGAAATCTTAGCAACCAGATCATGATTCTAAAAAATGCCCATAAGTGATGAGCCAGCGACAGGATCTGCAGACAGCTGACTAGCATTGTCACCATTTGCGTCTGCACAGTCTCCAGGCGCTGTCTCTGCCCTCTGCAGTTGCCTCTTTAAGAAGCACTGAAGTATTCGTAGCCCTGGGCAAAGGACAGGAGCCTAACGGGGTCTAGTCAAAAATCCCTTTGCGTCATAAGAGCCGCCATTGTAGAACCAGACGGGGGGTGTTGTGCTTTAAACTCCTGGGCTGGGAGTGGGTAACGGGCTATTCTTGTTCCATGAATGCCAGCACTGGAATTCTGCCTGCGTCATCCATGAAGTGCAGTTGCCGTAATGATATGTTGTTTCATTGCAGGCTTTTCAGCACCGTGAGAGCCAGGCCCCCCCGGGGGTCTTTCTGGATTTCCCACAATGGTGTCAGTTACAATGGGTAAGTCTGAAATGATGATATTTTGATTTTGAAGGTATCCCCCTTCTTGTGTAAATGGAGATCTCGGTAAGACAATAGCCCCGGCGTAAAGGCGCTCAGAAGAGCAGATTTTATCGGTAACTTTTGTGGCATATTCAAATGTCCGAGGAATTCAGTGGCTGGTGCATGAGCAGCCAGGCTGATGTTTGACAGCAGCTGTGAATGCTCAGCATGTGGTGCCAGGGATCTGTGCCCTAAACCACAGGAGAGATACTGAAGTGACATTAGGATCATGACTGAAACCTCCCAAGGCCAGGAAATCCAGAGATAAAGCCCGGGACTCATAGAGGATAATGTCCTGCTGTTATTTAGAGTCCTCTGCAGTTCTGATAACCTCTAGGGGTGGCTTGTGAAGAGTTCGTATTTTAATTCTTAATTAAATTTGTTACATTCTCAATTTACTTCATGAAGCCTGATCTTACAATATATTCCAGGCTTTCTGCTGAAATGTACTGGCTGACGATGATATGCCGCTTTAATTTAGGTGTCTCTCTCCTCTCTGTGTTTCCAAATGACTATGAATTTGATGGATAAGGAAGCTGCCGTGAAGCAGTTTCAGTAACAGCTATGGGATAATTTGTGGCTGGTAAAGATTTAACCAACCACTGATTCTTTTCCTCCCCCTGGAGAAGTAACACCAACATCTTCATGAAAGAATAATGTTGAAGCTAGTCGAAACTGACTAGAGGGAGGGAAGGAAGGCACCTGCTTGCTACTGATTGACCCTGCTGCTGTGTGGGCGTCTCAGGACTCTCCAAGCAGCACTGGGGGGGCTCAAAGCAGTGGTGAGCTGGAGACGGTTCGCACGAACCGGTTGCTAAATTTAGAAGCCGGTTTAGAACTGGTTGTTAGGGTTACCATACAGCCAGCAGCCGCGGCTGCTGCTGGGAGTCATGACACCTCGGCTCGGTGCAGCTGAAGAGCTGAGAGTCCTTTGCCCGATCGCTACCTTCCCCCGTTTGCCCCACAGCCCCCCGAACCTTGTCACCCCCAATTCCTCTCCCCCCTGAGCCTCGTCACCCCTGGGTTCCTCCCCTCCGAGTCTTGTCTTACCTTGGGCTCCGGCAGGCTGATTGAATCAAACTGCAGCTCTCCTGCCTGAGCTGATTCAATCACTCTGTGGGAGCCCAAGGTAAGATGAGGCTTGGGGGGGAGAGGAATTGGGGGTGACGAGGCTCAGGGGTCTGCGGGGCAACCGGGGGAAGGTAGCGTTCGAGCAAAGGACTCTCGGCTCTTCAGCTGCACAGAGCCAAGGTGTCTTGTCCCCCAGCAGCAGCTGCTGCGAGGGGAATCAGACTGCAGCTGGCAGCCTGCGGAGCCCAAGGTAAGAAGGGGAGGGAAGGAATCAGAGAGTGACGGGGCTGGGGAGGAATCGGGGGATGACGAGGCTCGTGGAGGGAGGAATTGCGAGGTGACGAGGCTGGAGGTGTGGGGGGGAGGAATGGGATCCCAGGGTGGCAGTGAGTTCCCTGTCTGTATGTTCTAAATAATAGCAGCTGTTCCCCTAGCAAAATCCTCTCCTACTTTTCCTTTCTATTTTTGCCTCATTTTCTCCAGTCTACAGTTCTGTTTTTAAAGCCTATATTATCTATTCATGTTAATCCGTCTTTTTGTTTCAGACAGGGTTAAATATGTAACTTGTTTTACATAGTAAAATAGCTAGAGAGATAATGGTAAGACTAGATCGCCCAGCATTCTAAAGCGGATCTGTCCTTTACACTTTGTGACTAGGAAAAACAAAACTTGGCTTTGAATTTTATTAACCAATGTAATTGCTTTTAACACATCAGGAAGAAAGGCAATGACTTTAAGACCTGTTTGTATAATAATGGAAATACTATAGTTTCTCACTGGCTAACTGTTAAAACATCATTTCTTTTGTTTACAGCCACTGGCAGTAGCTATATAATCCCTTACCCCACGATGGTGTTCTGTAACACTTGCCATGGCTACTGTCTTAATTCTTGCCAAGCTTTTCATCACATGCACAGAACAGAGATTAAATGAATGTAACTGCTAGCTTCAATTCATACTAGTGCTGTAAAAACTGCTCCATCAAAGCACTTAGTTCAATTTTGCAATAAATATCAGAATCCAATAAAGACTATTAAATCGGACTTATTGGCTACATACGTATTATATGTGGAGATGCAGTCAGCTATTATTCAACAGTGAGTTTCGGGGGGCGGCTGTCGGGGGCAGGGGTGTGGAGGGGGTCAGGGCAGTCAGGGGACAGGGAGCGGGGCGAGTTGGGTAGGGGGTGGGGACCTGGGGGGGTAGTTAGGGTGGAGGGATCTTGGGAGGCAGTGATCAGGGGACAAGGAGCAGGGGTGGGGTTGATGGATTGCAGGTTCTGAGGGGGGCAGTCGGGGGCAGGACGTGGGGGGGTGTTTTGGGAGGCACAGCCTTCCCTACCTGGCCCCTGATACAATTTTGCAACCCTGATGTGCGGGGCCAGCTTTAGGAAGTGTGGGGCCCGATTTGAACAGGTTTGACAGGGCCCCGGCAGGGATGAACTTTAAAAAAAAAAAAACAACACGTAAAATAACACGTGGCGCTTACTCACCGGGTGGCGCTCCAAGTCTTCGGTGGCACTTTGGCGGCGGGTCATTCACTCGCTCTGAGTCTTCGGTGGCACTGAAGGACCCGCCACCAAAGTGCTGCTGAAGACCCGGAGCGAATGAAGGACCTGCCGCCAAAGACCCGGTAGGGAACCGGTTGTTAAGATTTTGGCAGCTCATCACTGACTCAAAGGTTTGTCTGAGGGCCAGGGTAGCAACTTGCCAGGAGCCCAAGGGATGAATCGAAGTGACCGGCCATGCAGCAGATTGTGGTAGGCACTGTACGGCCACAACAGAGCGACGGTGCCTGCCCCAATGAGTAAACAGTGCGAGTGTCAGACGAGAGGGCAGCCAGGCAGCAATGAGCCCGTGTTGGCCAGCACGATAGGCAGCGGTTTCAGGATCGTCCCCTGGTCATCGCATTATGGGGATTTATGATTTCTCTGGGTTTCGTCTCCCTCTCTCCATGTCTCAAGCAGTTGTCACTGGCACTGCATGTATTGGCTGGCAGGATGACGAGTCCGGGGCATGCAGCTCCTGGCGCATCTCTGCCTGGTTACAGACTGCGGGTAGTTGAATCACATTCTATTTGTGTCTCATATCATTCAGCTACATCCGAGTGGATTCAGTTCTTTAAGGAAGCTGGCATTCCTCCAGGCCCTGCTGTCAACTACGCTGTTGTGTTTGTGGATAACAGGTGAGGCTGCGGTGAGACGCGGGCAGCAATTTTCCATCACTTAAAACAAATCCTGGGCACAAATGTCCGGGACTAAAACCGCTTCGCAGTCTCAGTTACAGACTTCTGTCTTCATTAGCATACCCGAGAGGAGGGGGGTATATTCTAAACATGGGACGCCCTCGGTGCTTGTGAACAACTCACTTCCTGGCTCCCTGCCTCAGGTCCCCTCTTTCCAGAGGTGCTGCTGAGAAGACAGGCTGCCTTTAAAATACCTTTCCGCTGTCAATAGCCCTGTGTGTAAGTAGTCATTGTCTCAGGGACTTCCTTTCTGGGTGGGAGTCTGCCACTAAAGAGTCTCTTGGGTAATCAATTGTTGGAGGATAATTGCCCATTGGAACATCTTACGGGATGTGGGGGATTCTCCATCACTGCCAGTTTAAATCAGGACTGGCTGTTTTTCTAAAAGCTCTGCTCTAGGAATTAATGTGGGGCAGGTCTCTGGCCTGTGCTCTATAGGCGGTCAAACTAGTGTTCAATGGTCCCGTCTGGCCTTGGAACCTTGCTCCTAGCCGTTCTAGTCTCCATCGTTCTGTGCAGAGTCCCGGGCCCCTCACCTGCAGCCCCAGGGAGGGTACAGCTCACATTGCACCAATAGGCTTTTTCTGGGAGGAATGGACGGAGGTCTTCACTCCAGCCTGTCAGCAGCGCTCCTTGATCACCCAGCAGGGGTGACACATGAGACTTCTGTCAGATGATCTGACCCTGAGCTTCCCAGCACTTGTGGGCATGAAGATCCCATGATATATTTTGCAGGAGAAAGAAAAGGTATTAGCCCTGGTGTCCTGGCCAAATTCCAGTCTGCTTAATTGGTTACATTAACTACTAATCGGACACCTGATTCTCTTCCACTTCCAGCATTGTGAAGCCTAGCTGCATTCTGTTACCAGCTGCTGCCCTCCCTCACAGAGCTGGGATATGAGCTTTTCGTACTTTAATTATCTTGCATGGGGTTCATGAGGGTCAGTTAACTTGTAAATGCGTTGAGATCCTCCAGTGTAGGGCATGGAAAGTCTTTACCCATTGATGAAGTCTTTGCTCCATGCTTTGTTCTCTACAGAATCCAGAAGAACATGCTGCTGGACCTGAACAAGGAGATCATGAATGAGCTAGGGATCACGGTGGTGGGGGATATTATCGCTATCCTCAAGCACGCTAAAGTTGTTTACAGACAGGTAATCTGTCTGTCGGTGTGTTGGTTTGCACTGGTCACGGCAGGGACGTGCTTCCTTTTCAGTGTGAGCTCAAGTAGGCTCTTTCTGTGTGGACAACCTGAGCTCAGTGCCAGGTCTTTGAACCACAGGGAATCACATTTTCTAAACTTTAGTGACTTCTGCCCTTTGGGAATGCCTCTGGATTTCCCCAGGAGCAAGGCTCACATTGAAAAGTGAGGTTAATTAACCATCAGGACAGCTTTCCAAAGGGTATGGTGGATTCTCCAGGATTTGGGGACTTCAGCTCAAGGCTGGATTCTTCTTTCTTTCAGTTGCCAACTTCCGGTGTAGATCCAGGACTCACTGGGGGAACCCTCTGGCCTGTGTTGTGCAGGAGGCCAGACTGGATGACAGTGGTCCGCTCTGGCCTTAATAGCTATGAATTTCAAAGATGTGGCAGCCCATGAAACCCTTCCTAGTGTCCTAACACGTTCCCGTCGCACCTTCTGCCGGCTCTGAACCCACACGGCCAGGCTGAATGACAGTCCGGCGGCGTAGGAGGGGAGCCTATGCCCCCGTTTTGTCTATGGGGTAAAGCGAGGCAGCAACATGAGGCTACCCGGCTGGAGTCGCATAGCAAGTTACTGGCAAAGTTTGGAATAGAACCCAGGAGTCCTGACTCCGGCCCCTTTCTCTGAGCGCTAGACACTTCTCACTCCCCAGTGAATGCTGAGCTCATGAGAGGTGAGGGGAAGAATTGAAAGTGCTGGACATTAGTTCATTCCTATGCCAAATCTCTTACGCTGTATTGGCTGTTTGGAGCTGTCCCGTCCGTCTGAGGTAGCCGGGTCTCCGTGCTGCTTCAGCCCTAAGAACCATCCCGAGGGGAGTCCGAGAACCATGCGGGTGTTCGCTGCGCTTGAACGGAGCCTTCAAGTCGCGTTGGGGCTTTGCCTCCACGCTATCAGTGAGAGCAACGCTGACCTGAAAGCCTGTCTGACGAGAAATTGCCTTGGTCTCTTTTAGGAGATGTGCAAGGCCGCTACTGAATCGATGTCCTCCAACCAGCCCAGTATGCAGTCAGAGCTCCGCAGGAACGCCACCAGCGGTAAGTGCGGGCCCGTGGGACCGACCCTGAGCTTCGGGTCTCTTCCCCGTTGCCCCTCCAGAACACCTGAGCTTAGCCTCCGTCTCCTCCGAAACGGAGCGTCACACCTAATGGACATACGCTGGAGCACCTGGCAGCTGTCTGCATCTCCAGTACTGGCGTGCAGCCCAGGGGGACCAGTCGATGTGCTCGCTTGAGTCTGTCTGGCTGGTGATTCCCACTAGGCCTGATGTCGCCTCTGGGCTGCTCTTCTGTAGTCAAAGGAGGTGCCATTGTCTGGGCCCCTCTTTGGCCACTCCCAGGACAGTCTCTTGTCTGAATATGGTACTAGAATTGCTTGGCAAATGACCTCATTGCTGGCTGTGCTGCGTTCCTGGGGTGTAGGCAGCAGTTGTAAGACCCATCGTCCTCTGCTCCACTCCGTTGTTTAACGGGGCAGGGCTAGCCCCTTCTCAGCCTGAGCAAGCCCCTGGGGTTTGGGGAGCGAGGGAGCAGAACAGGAGCCCTGCTCCATCGTGTACGCTGGGAATACGTCACTGGTGCCTGATTCTGCTTCGTCACCAGCTATTCTTGCCTTCCAGCCGCCACCCGTATGATCGCTAACAGCTTAAGCCGAGATTCGCCACCTGCCACCCCTGTCCGAAGACCTGACACCAGTACGTCCAAAATCTCTGTTACCGTGTCCAACAAAATGGCTGTGAAGAACGCAAAAGCAGGTATGAGGGAAACCTGTGAAATGCAGCATTGGGAGCTCTTCTTTTTCTCATTATTCTAAAGTGTTATGTGCTGTTGCTGTGAGCTACTTACCAGCTGCTGTGCTCCACCCCAGAGCTGGTTGGGTTTCAATGGTGCGCAAGGTGACTTCTGTCTAGTTGTGTGATTACTGATTCCATTTTGTGATATGGGGCTGTAAGGTGCTGTGTAAATGTAAATTACTGCTCTAAATGATTGGAGGGGGGAATCTCAAGATTGCCATTATATCCACAACCTCCCACTTCCAGGTCACCAGTTCAGAGCCAGCCTAGCCTAGAGGTGCTGCCATCTAGTGGCTGTTGGTGGGTGTCATGGTTTGGGGGATTTCTGTCCCCTCTTGTGGTCTCTTCCAAGTGCACCTACTCCCTCACGAGACTCCCACTCTTAGGCTGGGATACAAGGCTGCGGCACTGTGCTTATGGCCAGCAGGTGCTACTGACCTCAGTAGCCGCAGGTCTGTCCCTCGGGGGGCTTGTGACCAGCGCTGAGCATTGTTTGATCTCAGGAGAGGGAACCCGGCCTAACAGGAGAGTAGAGCTTAAAACAGCCAAAAGCTGATCTGCCTCGAGGCTCGTCTTCCCTTGGCAGAGTCCCTAACACGTCAGCCTCTGCCTCGGGAAGTCGAGGGGCAGTTTCTCCCCGTTAATTGTCTCCCCTCCAGGGAGCTTGTTTCTTTAAATCCACCTCAGGCTTTTGAGCTGGGTGTCGCAGTCCTGGGAAAGCTGGGCTTGGCAGGGTAGCAGCATGTCAGGGGTGTTTGCTATGGGGCTCGTATCTGGGCTGTCGTCTGTTTTCCTGCCCCTCTGGTTACTGAATTAGTGCAGTGTGTGCAGAACAGTAAACATCTTGGCAATACTCAGACAAACGTACCGAGCATATAAAATCCATAGATCGTCACAGGCAACTCCAGATCCGTCAGTGGGGTCTCAGCCCAGGTCCTAGGGGACAGATATTCCCCATCACTAACAGCAGCAGGTGGTTGTCAGTATTCCCGGCAGAGGAGCTTAGGACTGCATGGTCAGCACAGAGCGAGCCGGCCGGGGAGGGGGGGGCTGCCCCCGCATGGGACCTGGTTGGACAGGGGATGTCAGTCCCATGGCTGGCAGGCCTGCTAATGCTAAAGTCCTACTCAAATGGCAGCTGGGTCACAGGTGAGCTGCACTGCGTGGCGACTTTGGGGGGGGGGGGGGGCCTGCCAGTTGTTCTGATCCGAAGTCCAGCACTGGAATGTACTTAGCGACTCTGGTTTTGTATTACTGGGTCCTGTAAGAAAGGAATATGGTGGAAAAACAGGGCCACAGAACTAAACCCAACCATGTTCTTAAATCTGCGTAAAGGCCTCTGGGCAGGAGTGGTGACCAGGGAACCTTCTGGGCCATGTAATGATCTCCCCAAAGCTCTTTGGATGGACGAGGGAGCTCAGACTAGTTCTTGGGGAGAGCGGCTGGAACGGGGCAAACGGCCGAGCCCCGGTTCCTCTCAGATAGCTGAACTGCACATCCAGAGCAGCCTGTCGCCCTGCCCTGGTTCTGCAGATGAAGCAGCAGAGGGGGAGCTCTGGAGTGAGGTCTCCTTGTGGAGACTTCAGTTAGTTCTACCAAATCCACTCCTGAGCAGTGCAGTGTGGTCACTAGTGACACTACGGCTCAGGAAAGGACCCAAGTCCAGCGTGGGCTGCAGTATCCGGAGTGGTCCCTTTCCCCAATCTGTTCATCTGTAGTGGATCTGCCAGTCCCTGAGGCCAAGCAGCTGCCTCCTCGGCAGGCTTCCTGGCGAGCAGAGAGTGCATCACAGCAGCTCTAGGACACAAAGTGACCTTAATCCATCCCTAAATATTGACTCCTCTGCCACCGAGCCTCTGGAAGGAAAATGCTTTATCCAGTGGGATCCCTAGAGCGCGGGAGCTGACGGGGTAAAGCTGGAGCTAGCAGAGTCTGATCTCTTCTCCCCTTCGGCTTTTCCCCAGCGTTATGCGATCCAGCGGACGAGAGCCTGGTGGGCCCGGTGAAACGACGGCGAGTTACAGCAGAGATGGAAGGGAAGTACATCATCAACATGCCAAAAGGTACCACGCCCAGGACTAAGAAAATCCTGGAACAGCAGGCAGCAAAAGGTACCCCTGGTATGTTCTTAGCCCCTTGGCAAAGTGTGTGTCTGTCTTCCCCAGAGCCAGCTGGCACACTGGCGAACCCCGCATCAAGAGAGACCAGGTGGAGGAGGCCATCTCTTTTATTGAACCAACTTTTTGCTGGTGAGAGAGACCAGCTTTCGAGCCGCACAGAGCCCTCCATCCGCCTGGGAAAGGAACTCTCAGCATCCCAGCAAGGTGGAACAGTGTTGAGCACATTCAGTCTTACGATCTGTGCTAGCAACTTATGCTAACCAAGCTGTTCCACCCTGTCGTGAGCTGCGGTGCTCTGGGTACCTTCCCAGCCCCTTCTCTCTCTCACCCCCGGTCTCTAGCATCACAGGAAAGACATGGCTACAGCTGCACTGCCTGGACCCTGGTGTCTTGCAGCGAATGTGGCTGCTGGTGGTTAGCAGAGACCTGGTGCTTAAGACCCGCTTTTACACTGGCAGGTGAACAGTACTTCCTTCTCCACGCCCGCTCAGCGAGCAGGTGTGACTAGCAAGGGGGGCGAGCAGCCCCGTGAGGCTGACACGCTGGGGTCACCCACACGAGGTCTGATCTAGACATGGGTTTGGTGCCAGCGGGTGTGATCTCATTAACAGTGTGGTAATGCTGGTCCGACCCCTAGTGTGGGGCAGAGCTGCCTCGTACCGGCGCAGCGTATTCCTCGCCCCAGCTGGCAATCGCTGTACTGGGGTAAAGCATCCGGGCACTGCGTCCACATGACGGGCTGCGCTGGTACAGTTAAACAAGGCCTTCGTGTACATGAGGCAGCCATGAAAGCCAAGGTCCTGTTGAGTCCCGCAGAGAGCCCGAGAGCACCTGGCTGGTTTCTGAGAGATCCTTTCCCGCAGCGTCGAGCAGCATGTTGTACCCTGGCCGCTGTGCTCCACTCCAGAGGTGGCTGCATGTCCGGAGGGCTGTGCAGCTGTTTGTGAGCCTTTGGAAGGAAGCGTGGGAGAGGCGTGTCGAATATTCGCCGTCGGATGTCAGTGGGGAAGCGCGTCTGCAGCAGGGCTTGCAGCATGTGCTGCTAATGGGCAGGGGAGGGCAAGGTGACCATTTCCTGCTGAACCGTGCTCGCAGCCCACAGGATGCCCTGTGGGGTTTTCGTCAAACCTTCCCCAGTTTCCTTCTTGTGGAAGCCTGAAAGCACTTCTCTCGTCTTGGCTGCTGCCAGGTGTGCCCAGGACGTCTGTGTTTGACCGGCTGGGAGCTGAGATGAAGGCAGACACAACCACAGGGAATAAGGTGAGAGGGAAGGGTGAGAGAGGGCCCTGCGTCCTGGCCAGAAGTCCCTTGCTGTGCTCTGTGTCCCATTGAAATCCCGGGATGGCTCACCATGAGGGTGGGACAGTCTGGCTCCTGGTGTCATAGGCAGGCATGTGCGCTGTGCACAGGCAGGATTGAAATGCGGTTTGCGGGGGCTCCCAGAGCTCCTTCTCATCCAGCTCGGTGTTACCGCTCTGGGGCCCATCGCTGCTGTGCCTGTTCTCTCAGCCGCCTTCATGGCTTTCACGTCGATTCGGTCAGGATCCGCAGCCACGGTCGAAAGGCTGAGAAGGGGGCATCGGTCACTTCTGCTACAGCCGGTGTTCTTTAAAGCCGAGAGAATGAGCCCTCTGCTCCTGGGCTGTTTGCGGCCTTGGTGAAAAGATTCAGGTCTGAGATCCGTTCCTAGTGGACAGGTGCTCGCGTCACAGAAATAACCACGATACGTTGCATCCCTGTTGGCAGCCTGAACCAAGAGAGGGGGTTAAATAGGTCCCCTCTGGGCCATGGGGTGCATGTTGGGGGGAGGGGAGGGGAAGCACTTCCCCTGACGCTTCTCTGCCTGTTCTGGAGATGGAGGACCTGGGTCTTGTAGCCTGATTTGGGGTGGGTTAGTAGGGTTAGTGTAATTTAGCCACTTACGTTAATTTTATTTGATTAATTTTTAATTAATTAGTAATATTAATAATAATAATTGGATATTAATTAGTATGGGTTTGGCTCGCCAATATATTTGATCAGAAGATAAAGTTCGTCCTGAATCAGGCTTCACAGAGTTTATAAAAGGAACTTCGGGGTCTATGACAGGAGCTCACACTGAGTCAGATATAATCATACAGACCTTTTATTAAAATCAATGAAATCATAAGCAAATGTTAAAACAGTTCAAGATTACAAAGGTACAAAATATCACAGTTCTTTGAGAGAGATTTATGATAATACAGTGTTATAAGCTCACTCTGTGTAGTGCAGCAGCACTTTGGGCGTTTTTCACACCTCCGATAGAGGATGCTATTGTATGCGTTCTGCTTTAACACTATATATACTAAATGCTTTAACTAAAATGAAATATGAGGGAGATTAAATCCCTTTTCACTTACTGTTTTGAAAAGAAATAATACTACGGCCTATTAATAGTTAATAGCCGTCGTAGATGGGTGGCATCGATACGTAGATGGGGGTGGAGGCGATGAAGAGTAGACAGGAACAGAAAGGTGGGTGTATCGCCTGCCTAATGGTGATTTATTTCACCTTTTATAGAGCATTTATTGGAAATCCTTCCTCTTATGCCCAAATTTCATCTTTCCCCCACGGAAATGTTAGGGTACACTTGTCTCATAGGCTAAGATGTCTGGGCGTAGGAATGACAGGTATGTACGCATTTGTGGTGTACTTGTTAGATTTGTGGGCAAAAATCCCTTTTTCCACCCTTTTCTGTTATTGGTTCAGTTAAAGGTCTCCAGACATCTGCGTAGGTATTTTGTCCTATTGTCACTTTTCTGAGTAAGGGGCCTAAAATATGCGAAAGTTGCCTTAGTGTCATACAGGATGTTTGACCTGTAGGTTTCTTGCATTACAGCTATTGCATTATAAATCTAGAAGCCTGTTACATCAAATACTTAAATTTATCAAAAAGACATTTTATACAGAACAACAGATTAATCCTCAGGGCTACAGTCTCTCTGGTTGACACTTAATGCCTGTCACTGTCAGCGCATTCACATCAAAACCTGAGACGCACCTGAAACAGAGTGTGGGGCTGGGCTGGGATTGGGGAATCCTGGGATCTGTTCCCAGCTCTGCCGCCAACCGCGGAGTGACCTTGGGCTAGTCATGCCCCTCTGTGCCTCAGTTTCCCCGTCTCTGCTCTGGGCTAGATACTGATCTCGTGTTCTACGTCAGAGCAAGGTGGTTGTGTGACTGTTAACCCGCCGGAATTGTATGGCTCTCTCCAGTGAACATGAAGTGGGAGAATATTTTACCAACCGTGCTCTGTTTTAGGAGAAGAATAATCCCTTGCTCTGATCTAGCACTTTTTGTCAGTGCATCTTGGAGCACATCGCAAAAGAGGGCTCTATAATGTCCCCCAGCTGGGGAAACCGAGGCACAGCACAGGAAGGGGACTTGCCCTAGGTCACCCAGCAGGCAGGTAGCGGAGCTGGGAACAGAACCTGTGTCCCAGTCCAGTGCTCGGTCCACTAGGCCACACTGCCTCCCCATTTGTATTCCTTTTGGCCATGTGTTACTAATGCCTGTGATGCCTTGCAGCCGACAGGGGTCTTCAGCCGACTGGGGGACGCAATGGAGGCAGAGGAGGACAAAGCCGCGGAGAGTGACGACAACTGCTCCGTCCTGCAGTATGCTGGGGTCCTGAAAAAGCTCTCCAAGCCTTTACGCAAGGAACGCGCCGAACCAGGAGTAACCATCAAAGCAAAAGCCACAAGCTCGGAGGCAAAACCAGCTGTGACGACCATTCGGCGACTTGGCAACAAGAGCTCCAGCCTGGCGGTGAAGGAAAAGAAGCCGGAATCAGCGTCCAAGGTCAGCGTCATCCAGAGACTGGGCAAGCCCTCCCTGCCAACCGCGGCCCAGGACAGCAGCGTCACCAGCACCAAGAACAAAGCTGCCCCGCAGTTCAGGGTCACTCTAAAGAGGACTTTGGGTAGCGCGAAGGTAAGCAGCACCAGCGAAATCTATAGCGCTCAGATGGACAATACAGGGACTGTTAGTGTCTTTAAAAGACTGGGCAAGAAGGCAGACTGATCGGTGAACAGCCCCTGGAAGGTTTGGTTCTATGGCTGCGAGTGTCCGAACCACTTTGTCCTTTGTCTGCGTTGTTACGTGCATGAAACCCTGTGGGGGGGATCCCCAGAGACCCGTCTCTGTCTCCGTCGGCAGGATCGGGTCGCCTGGCCCAGACCCAACGTGGCTTGAGTGGAGTGTGCGTTTGCTCTGCTCCTGGCTCATTCCTTACCATTAAACTCAAAGGGCACAAGCCGCTGTGTGAAATGAGTTGGGATTCTTGCAGGGTGGCTGCCTACATCAAACCATAACCATCGCAATTGGTGTGAGTTGTGCGCCCCCTTGCCTGGAGGCCTCAGCAGAGAAGACCAGGCGAGAATGGGTCATGGAGACTACGCCCCTCCTCCCCGCAGTGGGTCTGCGGCACGGCAGCAGCCTGGGCTCTGGCTAACGGAGGGTTTTCCTCTCCCAGGCTGTCGGCCGAGCGCCTTTCACCAGCGCTAAAGTTCACTGAAAGCTTTTTTTCTATTCTTTTTTTCTATCTTTTTCCCTCTGCAGGTTCTTGCCTGTATCTAGGAAGTAGGATCTCGAGGTCTCCGTACAGAGATAATACGGAGCGGGGACACTGTGCTGGAACCCTTGAGTCTAAGAGGGTTTCCTAGCAACCTATAAAACCAAACGTAAGGGCTCCAGGACACTGCGCAGGCGCCTGTTTGAATGTTGTCAGTCCAGGAGTATTAATCTGAGACCACGGGAGATGTCTCTTCTCCTTCCGTCCTCACACCTGCTCTTGTGCAAACGTTTCTTAGTCCCTGTGCTAGCATCACTCCATCTGCCTCGGCCAGTACAGCATTACACTTGTATTCCAGGCATGGGGTTCCCCCCGGATCTGTGCAGATCTTGCACTCTGATTCAAACAGGTCCGTGGGCAGCTCCAGAGTCTGCCAGGAACATGCGTGGCCTGGATTGGTTTGGCCAGTTCAAGAAGAAATATTTTGTTTGTGGGGGATGGGGAGATATTTTGTTCAGACTTCAGTGGCCAGTTGCCCTCAGGTGTAAAAGTAGCACAGTTCTGCACAGGGCCGGCTTTCTCTTGGGATTTCCCAGCTCAGAGTCAATCGGCCTCGTCCCCAGAGGCTAGATACTGGCGTTGCTTTCCAGGAGGCAGCATAACTGCCCTCTCCTGATGGGATTGCAGCCCCCTCGTGCTGCGAGGTTTGGTTTTGGGTGGCACAGAGATTCAGCAGTGAAGTAATTTTGCACATGTGCAGATACAAAGGCCGATGTCTTGGCTTGATTACTTCTCAGCTTCTCTGTCCCCAGGGCAGGCAACAGGCCTTGCTCCCCTTCCTGAAAGGCAGGACTCCTTTGTGTAGGGAGACTAGCCCATTGTCAGCCTGGGACAGGAGCCAGGGTCACTCCCATGCTGTGTGCGAAGCCCCGTTCCGAGTGGACACGTGTCTGTATCAAGGAGCCATCAGTGCAGTTGGTCCTGTCACTCCTGGGGGACGCCTGTGCAGAGAGGCTGAGGGCTGAGTCCTGGACAGCCAGCTCCTCTCTCCGCTCTAGGGCAGAATATAGCATAGGGCAGGGGCAGCTTGTCCTGTTCCGTGGGGAGTCGCGGGCCGGCTGGTTCAGAGGGCTCTGTTTGTGCTCCCTTCTTCCCCTCACGAAAAGGGGTTACTCCTCCCAAGTACGGACGGGGTTTAATGCCTGTCAGGCTAGCGGGGCAGCTGGGAGGAGTTCCCAGACAAAGCTTGGCGGTGTGCCGAGAGGGGTTCCCTGCGGGAGCCCCAGACTAAGGTGGTCACATGCAGCCGCACGCCTCCGCTGGAGCCCTAGGTCCGTGCTAAGTGGGTTATCTTGGACTGGCCCCAGCCGTCTTGGCTGGGAGCGTCTGCGGGACATGGCACCGGAGCAAAGATGAGTGGCTGCTGTTTACCATCTGATTAAATGCGGTAGTCGCTGTGGACCACCTGTGCCCTAAAACCAGGGCTGTGTTAGCCTGCCACGTCGGGCGGCTTCAGGTCTCTGTGTGTTGGTGCTGAGGCGCTGGCCTGAAGGACTGACTGTTAATCCAAACAACAATTCTTCCTTCTTTTATCTGCTGTTCTTAAGCCAAACCGGAGGTTTAGGTCTTCTCAGGAGATTGTCCCTTTTTTGGCTGTGGGTTTACTGCATCCCTTTAGCTTGTCTATTTTAGAATCGGTTTTTAAGTGGTTGCCTGTATTGGCCTTTCTGTTTGTTCTGAAGCGCTGACTTTTCTTGTGACACCCGCTTTGCAGGTGCCGTCGGCTTTAAAACACAAGTGTTCCACTGGGGGACAGAGAGGAGGAGGAGATTCTTTGCTGCAGGCTGTTTCTGAGGGGAGGGGATGGGGTCATTGGATCCAAGAAAGGGAAGTTTGGGTGTGTCCTCTCCCCACCCCCCCAAGACAAAATAGGAAATTTGGCATAACCCATTTCTGGGGGGTTTCATCGTGCTTTCAAAAGGAGGGGTCCGTGTTCTGAATGTTTTTAGACTATTTGAGGCAAAACACTTTTTTTAAGGAGGAGAATGAAATCTGCGCACAGCCGCCGGGAGGTGGTAGAGATTTGTGTAATGCACTCAGGGCACATGCCGGGATTCTTCAAGGATTTGACGTGCTGTTACAATAAAGCATAAAAAAAGCCATACTCCTCTCACCCCTCCTTGGGCTTTAAGGGATCTCTGCTGCTCGGAAGTCCCTCCGGTTGCGTTTAAAGCAAGATTCATGGTCTGGGGTCCTCTGCGGCTAGGGATAGTACTGTCGACCTACTCAGCACCTCCAGTGCCTCCGTGTGAAAAGGGCTGCACAGCGGTGGCGGTTACCCTCCCTCTCGCAGATAAACTGCTACCCAGAGTGCAGCGGTGACCTGCCCAAGGAAGGGTCCTGGCAAAGCTGGGGGCAGGGGCAGGGACCGGAGTCCTAGGCCCAGGTTGAGATATCTGGCTCTTGCTCCTAGAGACTAACCCACCCCCTCCTGCCCAGGATGCTCAAAACGTTTTACCCCTAGCAGTTGTGCTTTATTGAACAGTTTTTCCATTGACTGTGCTCCCTGGGGCAAAACTACCACGACGTTGCCAAACAGCGTGCGTGAGACTCATCTCTCCTCCGTCGCCTGGCAAAAGAAAATCCGAGGGTTTTAATTAACACTTGTCTTCCTGCTCCTGCTCTTCGCCAGATCCCCCAGCAAGAAGGGAGCGTTCTGAGCAGCTGGTGTGACCTGTCTAACCCACCTGCCCTCACAGCTGTTGCTCCATCCTTCCCGCCCTGTGCCGCTTTCACTCAGCGAGCTCTTTACCGAGGATGTTGCTGAGTTCTGCCCCTCTCTTCCCCTGCGGGGGATGCTGCCTTTTCTGCTTCCTGGGCCAAGGGGTAGGGTAGCAGTGCTGGTAAGCAACTGCTGTGTCCCACCCTGCCCTGGGGCGAGGAAGGGATGTATGGAATAGACACTGTCAAGTGTGTAGGATGCTACCCAAGAATTGTGATGTGTTGCAACTGCACTGTAGCAAACACTCCTCCATGGGACCCCTAGGCTGATTTCAGTGCTAACTTCTCTTTCTGGGTGTCTGCGGGGGGGAGTCCCCCCACAACCTCATGCAGTGGGGCTGATGCAGCTTAGGCTCTCGTGCCCCCACCTCCCCGAGATTGACAGCCCAAGTGGCAACATCCACACGGCTACTGTTAGCACGCGGGCACCAGTCTGCTGGGCTCACCCTGCTGCAGTGTGGATCTGTCTCTGAGGGAGTGGGGCTAGTGCCTGGTGGGGCCTGGGCTCCAGGCTTCTGCTGGCCGCTGGGGGGGGTCAGGGCCTTGCTCCCCCCAGGATGCCAGGGTTCTGGCAGCTGGCCAAGGGACCGGGCCCTAGTCCCTCCAGGATGCCAGGGTTCTGCTGGTGGGAGGGGCTGGCCACTGCTCCCCCCTGACCTCTGGGGTTCTGCTGGCAGCTGGCCAGGCCCTGCTCCCCCCCGGACGCCGGGGTTCTGCTGGCTGGGGGGCAAGGCCCTGCCCCCCCCCCCCGGACCCCGGGGTTCTGCTGGCGGGGGGGCAAGGCCCCCCCCCCCCCCCCGGACGCCGGGGTTCTGCTGGCTGGGGGGCCAGGCCCTGCTCCCGGACGCCGGGGTTCTGCTGGTAGCTGGTGAGAGGGGCTGGGTCCTGCTCCCGGACGCCGGGGTTCCTGTTCCTACCATTAGCCCAACACCCCTGTTTGCTGCTCCAAAATCAATTATGCGCTATGGAAATTTATGCAAATCTACGGCGAGGCCCGAGGGGCGGGGCTCTCGGAGTCCCGCCCACCAGGGGCGCTGCGCTGCCAGCGTGCGGACGTGGTAGACTGAGAGGCGCGGAGCAGGCGCACTGGGCCCTAAGCCCGCGCAGGCGCAGTGCGGCGGCGCAGGCCGATGCCGCTTGTCCGCATGCGCAGCGCGCGCTGTCCCGCCGTTTCTGCGCAGTGCGGCCCCTGGGCGGGTCCCCTCGCGCCCCCCGCTTCCGGTGCCCTGGAGCCCGGCGGGAGGGGTTTCCGGGAGCGCGGGTGCTGCGGGGCCTGACGCGGCGGTGGAGCTGGGCCCCGCGCGGAGGGAGGCGGCACCGGGATGAGCAGCGGCCGCCGAGGGAGCCCGGGGCGCCCGTGACAGGTGGGGAGCCGGGCCCCGGAACGAGCCCCGCGATGGGACCGCCCGCGCCCCCGCCCTGCCCCCCCCCGCGATGGGACCGCCCGGGGCCCCCTGCCCGCGCCCCCGCCTCGGTACCAGCTTGGCGCCCCCCCCCGATGGTACCGCCTAAGCCTCCCCTCCCCTCTCCAGTGGTACCGCCCGGGCCCCCCAGCCCGCACTCTCCCCCCCCGCGATGGTACCGCCCGGGCCCCCCCAACCCGCACCGCCGCGATGGTACCGCCCGGGCCCCCCAGCCCGCACTCTCCCCCC
>ML127751.1:3227-15393 GCA_003846335.1 Cuora mccordi | reverse complement strand
CCTGCCCCCCGGGATGTGGGGGTGGCCCCGCAGGCCAGAGCCTGGCGTTTTGGGCTGGTTTGTGATTTGATCGCTTGTTTGCAGTGCAGGAGCCTCTGGAGAGGGTTGCCAAAGGGTGTCAGATGTCAGACAACCAAGTGGAAGAACTAATGTTTATTGAGCCTTTTGTTCCAGTGAGTGTCACACACCAAGAAGGGGAGGGGCTGTGCCCGTCCGCAGCCAGGCTGGCTGGGTGCCCGAGAAGAGGAGGGACGTTGTTTCCCAGGCACCCCCAGGGCGGTACGGCTCCGCTGGCATGGGATGACCCCCCCAGGTTCTGCAGGGAGCCTGGGGCCGACGTGTTAGGACTCTTCTCTGCCCGGGAGCTTTGCTTTACACACTTCCATCCTAGCAGCGCACAAGCCACTCCTCTGCCTCCTCCCGTTCTGCACATCCTGAAGGGGGTAAACAGCCTAGTGTGTACTTAGCTGAGTCACACAGCCAGCTAGTCAACAGGCTGGCCAGCCAGCGGGAGGGAGCGGGGCCAGCAGGCCTGAGCAGGCACTCGCTGGGGGGTGCCCCCTGGCATGAGGGCCAGCAGGTGTGAGCCTCCGAGGTAGCAGATCTGTCTGCATCCGAGCCGCTCAGCTGCCCCTCTCCGTAGATCTCTGCATTTCACTCTCTCTTTGAGATCTCTCCTTGCACCACAGAATATGAACCCTTTGCTGCTGGGAGCTGATTCCCGCCCCACACCTCTGACATTAAAGCCACCAATCAGTCCAGTGCCAGATGCTTCGGAGGGAAGGAACAGAACTGGGCAGTTATCGAGTGATCAGTCCCAGCTTCTGGCCGTCAGAGCTTGAGGGATGCCCAGAGCATGGGGTTGTCACCCTCTTGGCTTGTAGCCATCGAGGGACTTGTCCTCCATGAATATGGAAAATATTTCACTTCTAGCTGAGGATCTCAGAGCACTTGGCAAGTCTTTAACCCTTCCAGCGCTGCTCAGGGAGGTTAGGTCTCTAACGTCAGTTCCATTTGACAGAAACTGAGGCCTCCAGTGAAGAGCCAACCTCCCCGAGGGGATGATGCTCTGGTCTCCTGGGCCTTAGCTAGGAAAATGCAGAGAGGCACTGTCGAAAATCCTCCTCCCGCTCCGCCAGCTGGAAGCAGGAATGCCTGGCCTGTGCTGTGCGGGAGGTCAGACTCCTCAGTGTAACGGTCCCACCAGCCTCAGAGTCGCTGACCCCAGCTTTCTGTGGGAGTGCCCCAGCCCCCACCGCATGCTGTTTGCGTTCCAGCCCTGTGCAGAATCCCTGCTGGAGACAGGCGCTGTCCATGCACGCTGCCCCGGGCCCCTGTGACCTGCCGGACTGAGCGTTCAGAACCAGGGTCTAAAGTACTGCCGGCTCGGTCAGAAAATCGATCGGCCAGTCCCTGCAGCATCTGTCTGGCTGCTGCCCCTTGCCTCTCTCGGGCGTTCTCACATGGCCCCGGGGCCGCAGGGCGGCTGCACGTCCCCATCTTCAACGTACGTTTTTCTCCCACCGTGCCTGGGAAGCCGCTGAGGGAGGAGACCCTGGTGTGCTGAGGTCAGACGGGAAGACAGCATCAGAGCAGGGACTTGAACCTGGCTCTCCCAAGGCCCCGGCTGCATGCTAACCACTGGCTCTCCTTCCTTCACGGAGCCGCAGGGAAACTTCTCAGAAGAGCCGTCGTTTCACCCTGGCACGTTCATGTCTCCAGGCCAGCAGGGACCCTTACAATCACCCCGAACGTCCCGCGCTGGGTGTGGCGAGCACCAGCCTGGCTTTCTCAGGGGTCGGTTTCTGAAGGGCGCAGGGTCAGTCTCGCTGGCGTGCATGAGCGGGGAGGCTGCCTGCCGGGACGTCCCTTTGCTCTCTCCCTGCACGCAGCTGCCCAGTGAAGTCACAGAATCCCAGGGTGAGTTTCAAACGCCCCACGCAGCACTTGGGCGAAGGGGCGTAAACTGCTCAGCTCAGCTCTCAGGACGCTGCTGAACGTAAACAGTTTCCACTGGCTTGTGTGGAACCCCAGGCTTTGATGCCGCTGCTTGCGGAGCTGGTGAGGGCGGGTCGATCCGAACTGCTCTTAGATTGCAAACTCCTCAGGGCAGAGACTTTGGGGGAGACGTTTCAGAAGCATCTAAGTGAGTGAGGAGCCAGCAGGAAGGTCAGTGGGGCTTTGGCTCATAAGTGATTTAGATTTGTCTGAAAACGTTGCTCTGTGTCATCTGGTGGAGGCCAAGTGTGTGGCCAGCATTCCCAGAGCCCGCGGCCGCACACCGAAGACAGGCGCTTCGCCTTCTCCCTGTGGGTCAGAGCCAGCCAGGGTTCTGCCGCCAAGGTCTGGTCTGGCTCTGCGGTTCTCTCGGCTCCAGCTCGGGGTGAGCGTGCGGCAGTCAGAAATGCAGGGGAGGCATGTGATGTTCGCCGGAAGGTGGATCCTCATCATTGCTCTGTGTCCCACAGTGCTGGCTCGGAATAGCTCCCAACTCCGCAGAATTGTTGGCATTCCCCAGTGGCTTCTCTTCGCGGGCGTACCCGCACCAGCCGGCACTTTGCAGGCTTCGTGGCCGGGCCCAGGAGCTGCGGGACCCGAAGGCGGTGTCGGAAATTCCAGCCCTTGATAATCTCCTTGTTAATCTGCTAAGATTAGCACTTACGCTGGGGCTGCGTCTTGTCTCTAGCTAGAGCCACGGCGTTTGCTCAGTCCCGGGTTCCAGTCCCTTCTCGGCGGTGCGTTGCCTTGGCCTGCGGCTCTGTAGGACGGGGTAATGTTACCTCCTGCGCTTGGAGATAGCCAGGCGAAGAGCGTGTTACTGGTAGTTGAGGGTCCACGTTTGCTGTTCGTCTGACCGGTGCTGCTAGTGGCATTTAAGAGGAGGACTGCGGGGAGCACTGGGCTGGGACTTAGCAGACCTGGGTTCTGTTCCTAGCTCTGCTGCTGGGTCACTGTGGAGGAGCCACTTCCTGTCCCCGTGCCTCAGTTTCCCCTCTGTGAACAGGGATGATGCTACTTTCCTCCTTTGTAAAGTGCTTTGAGCTCCGGATGAAAAGCTGGAGGTTAGTGAGCCCAGCCGGGCCGTGGGCTGGACGCCGCCCCTCTGCCTAGCCGCCTGGTGGGGAAAACGAGTCACGAATGGGCAGTTCCCAGAAGTCAGTTCTTCTGCCAAGTCTCAGGTGTCTGCAGCGGGCTGTTGGTCTGGCTTGTTTCACCCACACGTTCGTTATAAACGGTTCCTGGGGCGTTTCTCGGCCGGCAGACGGACGGGCGGACGCCTCTAACGAGGTCGCTCATGGGAAAGGGTTACATTCTGGGGCCAACAGATGGTTGAAGCCTGGCCGGATGGTTTCTTCTGGAAATCGAGCAGCTCTACGTGCCGCCAGTTTCACTGGGTCTTACCCCTTGGTTTGCTCCCCCCTAATGGCATGGCTCTGTCTCTGCAGCCGCTGTCCATTCCCCTGCATTCTAGCCTATTGCCGTGGGGGGGGGGGGGTGTTCGCAGCCTCGGACTCGTGCCGCGCGGGAGCGTCTGGGGCAGCACTGCCGTGGCTTCTCCAGCCTGGCTGTCGCTGAGGCAGGGCCTCTGCGCCGCAGTTCCCAAGGCAGGAGGATGGCACTGTTGCTGGCGTTTTGTTGAACCTTTAGAGCTGTCTGTAAATGAGTGAAATCCAGTGGCAGCCCCGGCTTTGTTTGGTAGCCAGGATTGCGATAGTGGTTCTGTATAAACTCATCTGCCAGGATCAGAGTGACGATGTCTTTCTCCCCCTCTTGCTTCTGGTCAGTTTTGCCGATGAAAACACGTGTGGATTAAATCGCCTTGTTTGTGCAGGGTTCATTTAGCTCAGCCATGGAGCTGGCGGGGAGAAGTTTGGCAGTTCTGGGGCTGCATGCGGCCTGCGCCCGGCCCGCTCGCTGTCTGCTGGTGTGTGGGTCAGAATTCTCTGATGTTTCGTTTTGTAAAACTGGGGGCACAATCTGGGCATCGAACTAGAAGCTCAGAGCGCTGGAGTCCTCCGGCCCTTTCGCCGCCACCCACTCAGTCCCTTCCCAAACGCGCCGGCCGGCACGTCTCCCGCTCTCTTTGCCGTCGGTTTCCCTCGCTCAGGAGTTCGGCAGACCTGCTGGAAAAGCACCTGTGATTGCCAAGGGCTAAATATTGCCAGAGCACCTGTGGGGTATTTCCAGCTCCCCACAGCCCCCCGCTCTGTGTATGCCCACAGGCTGGCCTGGCACTGCGTGGCAACATTACACATCACCTCTTCGGCATTTGCCATTTTGGTCTTATGGGGTGAGCTTTGGTCCCCCGGTCTCCAAGCTCAGTTACCCCAGTGGCCATCCAGCTTTTCCCTTGGAGCTCCTGGACTAGGCCGGATGTTTGGGCAAAGTTCTCCGAGCCCTCCGGGAGGACAGGCTGCAGAGATGTGAGCGGAGAGGAGCCCTGGGCTGGTCAGACGATCTCCGAGGGAAACAGGACACGAAAGGAAAGTCTCCCGTCCTCCCAGCGGCCAGCCCAGAGTGGGCGAAGCGTGTCTGGGACCGAGCACCGGTGAGGAGACCCCAGGTCCCCAAAGGGCTGCGCCCGGGAGGGCCCGCGAGGAGAGCTGGCGAGGGGGCACGGTGGTCGAGCTCCAATAGGCCTCGGACGCCAAGGAATTCTTGGCAGGTGATCTGACCTCTTTCTGGGGAACTGTCCCAGCACCACTTCCTCCTGTTCAGGCAGCCTGGAGCCAGAGCAGCCAGCCGGCGGCGTGACATCTCGCCCCTTGCTTCTCCCGGGAACTTCCCTCTGCCGCAGGCACCTGGGGGGAGCAGAGCGAAGAGCTGCTGGGTGGGTCGTAAGGAAAGGGAGCAGCACAGCAGGTGCTGCGAATCAGCAGGGGGGTCTCTGATTTGCCGCTCCTGAGTTGGTTACGCTAAGGTGTCCGAGGTGGATCTTCAGCCATCGCCCGGGCTAGAGGGGATCTTTACACCCTGCAAAGCTGGGACCAGCTGCCTTTCTAGTGACATGAGGTTTTGTTTCTGCCCTTGTCTCTGTTGGTTATAGTCCTGTCGTTCCGATGACCGTCTTGCTTAGTTTTCCTGCTGTTTGTCGTGGCTGCCGGCTTGGCTGTCGTTAGGACTCTGAAGCGCCGGCTCCGGTGGCTCGCACAGTGCGGTCACTGACCCGAAGTAGCTAGTCCGGGACAAGGGTTCCTCTCACGCTTCAATCGCTGATGTGGGGGGAGAGGATCCCTCTGCTCCACCAGCCCCATGTCGTGGGCCAGCGTCAGGCAGGTCCAAGGCCTGGCATGGGGAGGAGGGACCAGGCCACAGCGGCTGGAGAGCCGGGAGCCGGTGGGGCTGTGGCTGGGCTGTGGAATCCCGGCGTTGGGCCTGGATGTTTTTACCTTCCTGCGCGTCTCGTGGCTCTGTGCCGCGCCGGCTCCAGCCTGGCCTAGGACAGCTCCCTTCCCCGGCTTCGAGGTGAGCCGCCGGCTTTCCCTGCCTCGCCGTGCCGTCCTGGAACGGCTGAGCGGCTCCCCGTAGCTGAGCTCCTGCAGTGCGAGGAGCCAGGTTCAGGCAGGCGCTGCCGGGCTCCCGGGCTTGCCGGAATGAAAATAGATCCAGCGGAAGTGCTGAGCGGCCTGGCAGCTCTCGGTACCCGGGCGCCATCACTAGTGGTCCGTTCCTCGAGCCGGGCGGCGCTCAAGCGGGAGAGGGCTCGGCACAGGGGCACCGCAGGCAAACATCTCCAGCTCTGTGCTGGGGTGAGCCCCGAACTCCCTCCCGTGGGGCGGCAGCGCAGGCGCCTGGACCGGGAGCCAGAACTGGGGTGGTTCAGCCCGGTGGCTAGCAGGAGCTTTCCCTGACGTAGGCGATGGCGAGCGAGCGTTGGCGGGCAGCGATCCTGGCTCCCTACGACACTCCCAGGCCCTCAGGTGGCTCAGATTCATTTTTCTCCAGCTGTTTGTTTTGTTTGGGCTCTGCCTGTGTTTTCCCCGCCAGTGTCTCTGATCTGAGCATGTGCCATTAGTGCCTCTTATCTCCAAGGCTTTTTATCATCCGTGATGGTAGCACATGGTGCTGCGGGAGATAAGGGCTGGTAAACACCTGGCAGGTAGCTGGGCTGCCCTGCAGCTCGGGGGTGTTTGCAAGCAGGGCTCTGATTCCCTGGGGCCTGTGGTTATGGAGGCTGCAGCGATGTAGCGGGGGAGTTTTTAATGATACCCTGTGCGGGGGCGGTTTCCTACTGATGCTGCCTTTCTGTCTTCAGCGGGAGAGCTGCGTCTCGGAGGCGTCCCCGTGTGCTTCTCCCCGTGCAGAGGGCACTGGGCACGGGGGGGCAGAGGCTGATCACCCCTCTGTGTCCCCCCCGCTCTGTCTGCCTTGGTTTGGTTTGTAAGCTCAGGGGCAGGGGCAGGTGCTGGTGCGTGCTCAGCCCTCCGGGCGGAGGGGGTGGATTCGGACCCCGTGGCGAGCAACGCTGGATCTTTGGTGGCGGCATTTGTGGGAGCTCCGTCCGCGGCTTTGTCTGGACGTCCAGTGAATTCTGCGATGGCAAACGGCTTCTTTTCTCTCCCAGACGCTCACTGCGCCCGCAGCGCGTCCTGCAGCTGGCAGCGTTACCCTGGTTCCTTGTCCTGCCCTGCAGAGGTAGCCGGGAGCTGGGGCACCAACATGAACGAGGTGTCAGTCGTCAAAGAGGGCTGGCTGCACAAGAGAGGTAAGGAGCTCACCCAGAGGTGGGGCATGTTGCGGGGGCACAATCACAGCAGCCTAACTAAAGGTGGGATTTTAAAGCGGTGCAGCTGTGTGTGTGGACACGCTGATGAGGTTTAGACTGGCCTGTGCTGCTTTAGTTTGCACTGTGCGTTTCTAGGCGTGAGTTAAACCCATGGAGCCTGTTTTAACCCGGTGTAAGTGTGTCCACACAGGTGTTTGCACTTGCTAAACTACTCTGGTTTTTGAACTGCTGCAGCTTGTGTGTGAACCTAGGCCCTAGCTTTTTTCATCGCTGCGGCAGCAGGTCTTTGCTGAGCCCTGCGGCTAAGCTTGACTCCTGGAAGAGGAGAGTGCTGAGACTGCTGGCCCAGGGTGGCAGGGCGCATGTAGCTCTGCTCTGACCCGCTGACTTCACCCCCTTGCTGTCCCTACGGGCCTGCCAGCGCTCTGCCGGCCCCTCTGGCGTTTCCGGGGCAGCGTCTGCCGTGGGCAGCTCCGGGGCGATGCCCTGCCGTGCTGTGCCGAGCCGAGTGGAAGGTGCAGCCTCCTGCTGCAGGCAGGCGGCTTGGGGCAGAGGCTCTGTGTTCCCTGGCGGCGAAGGGGAGGCTGTGCCTGGCTTGGGGTGCCACGGGGAATTGCCCCTTGCAGCTGCCGGGGAAAAGGAAGGCTCTGGTTTTCAGTTACCCAGCTGAGTCCAGAGTGTGGAGTGGAAGGGAGCCCAGGCCGAGACAGGAGCCCTGCCCCTAGCTGGGCAGAGGCTGTGCTGCATTTTCTGCAGCTAGGGCCTGAGCCGAAGTGAACAGGAGTCTTTCCATTGGCTTGGGAGCCGGCCCTCGGCTCGATCGGACTGCAGCCCGCGCGGGAGAGCTCTGCCCGGGCCCTGCTCGCAGCACGGTTAGATCTGCGCTGCCGGGGCTCAGGCTGGGCTGTTCGCCCGTTGCCCTGGCCAGCGCGGACAAGAGATTATTTCTGAGACCCACGTTAAGCAGCTCGGCTTCGCCCCCCCGTTGCCGCAGTAAACGGCCCGGGAATGGGGGCTGGGAAGCGGTGCCAGCAACAGCAGTGCTAAAACCCGGGTGTGGCCGGCCTGGCCTCGTCCTGCAGCTGCCAGGCTGCCCGCAGGGGCGCAGGGCGTGTCCCCCCGGGCGCCACCGCGCGTTTATTGTCAGCGGTGAGGGGCTCTTGGAAGGGGGAGCTTTGCAGCAGCTGCGCAGGGGGTTATTTATAGCGATGCTGGAGGTGGCCCTGTTCTTTCCTCGCTTGCCGAGCGCTTTCTGGAGCAGGCGCTGGCAGACAGATCCTGCTTGGCTCCCTTTTCTCCAGGGCTCTGGGTCCAGAGCAGGGGTCAGGATCCAGTGTGATTTCTGCCCTCGGCATGGTGTGCCGGGACCTGGGGCTGCGGCTGTGGCCAGGCTGCTCTTGGCGCTGCCAGCGTACGCGTCAGCGGGGGGAGAGGTGCTAACTGAGGAACACCGCAGAGCCGGCCGCTTCAGCTAACGTCAGGGCAGGGACCTGGGAGCCAGGACTCTTGGGTTGGGTCCCAGCTTTGCCACTCTCCCTCTGTGTGCCTTGGGCAAGTACTTCACCTGCCTGGGCTTGGGTGGCTATTTCCCTGCCTTACTGGGCTTCCCGGGGGCCCCAAAGGAACCGCCAAGCTCCTGCTTTCTCCCGAGAGGTTACCCCGAAATACCTTAGAGGGTCACTGAGGATCTGTCTCACGTGCTGGGCGGCGTGGACCCCCTCCCACTCTTGGCTGTCCGTGGCTCTGGCTCACCCCCATGTGCTGTGGGCCTTGCAGTCGGTCAGCGGGAATCCCCAGGCTCCGGCGTGTCGCAGCTGAGATTCGGTGGTTCGCCCCTTCGCTGGCTCCTTGGCGAGAGCAGGGCAGCGGCTCGGCGTTCCCTTCCTGCGGTGCCGGCGGTGGGGTGGGCCCTGCAGCGAAGTAACGCCGGGCGCAATCCGGTTTTGTTCCAGGGGAGTACATTAAAACATGGCGACCCAGGTACTTCCTTCTGAAAAGCGACGGCTCTTTCATCGGCTACAAGGAGCGGCCCGAGACGTCTGATCACAGCTTGCCACCGCTGAACAACTTCTCGGTCGCAGGTACGTCTGCCGGTTCCGTCCGGAGGTGCAGGGACACCCAAGGGACCCATCTGTATCACTCCCCAGCAGATGCACGGCCCCTTGGGAAAGCAGGCGGCCCCCTTCTCCCAGAGCCCACGGCCCCTCGGAAGCTGAGAGGAGAAGTCAGTCTCCATGGGGCTGGTTAGGGCCGGATGTGGTGGTGCTGAGGGCTCGTCCAGCAGCTGCGTCCCCCTCTCACGCTGCGATGCTCTGACGTACCCCCCCCCAGCGCTGTCGCGGGGCGGGAGAGCAGCAGCCAGCTCTGCAGCGTTTGCGAGCGGGACTGGGACAGTGCTGGCCCCACTGAGCGCCCTGGTGTGGACAGGCTGCCGGCTGCCATCTTTGAAAGGAAGCTGGCAGGCCGCAGGGGCGGTATCGGGCGGGTACCCAGGTGAGGCCGGCGGGAGGCATTCAAAGACGCAGGGTCGTTACTTTAATGGGATCCTGCAATGAGCAGGGAGCCAGTGCAGGAGGTTGGGGAGCTGGTCTCAGAAATCACTGGTGGCCGGCACTGCCCCCCTCTGCCCCCAGAATGCCAGCTGATGAAGACCGAGCGGCCCCGGCCGAACACGTTTGTCATTCGGTGCTTGCAGTGGACGACTGTCATCGAAAGAACCTTTCACGTGGACTCTCCTGACGAACGGTAGGTGCAGCTCCGCACGCCCTGGCTGCGTCCTCCAGACCCATCCCGCAGGCTGGGGCCAGGCTCTCCGGGAGCTTAGCTCTTGGTCTGCAGATTCCTTGGCAGCCACTGGCCAGCCAGCGCTCCCAGCCCTGCGGAGAGGCAGATGTTCTCCCACATCAAGCGGGAGAGGGGGGCAGAGGGAGAAGGGTGTGTCCATCCCCCTAGACCAAGATCGGGGGCCCCCCAGTGTTCCAGGTGCTACATCTCCCGCCTGCCCCCCGCCCGAGCTCAGGGCTTCCCCGCACGCCAGGCTGACCAGAGGCTGGGAGCGGGGAAGCGAAGCGAAGTATTTCTGTGGCAGGGCAGGAGTATTCGCGTGACCCACCACTGGAAGGCCAAGCGAGGGACCCGCAACTCCACCTGGGCTGTGCCTGGCCCTTGGCAGGGAGGCAGACGGAACCTGCCTGGCTCCCTGGCCCCCCGGCTGGAATTCCCGCCAGTCCCAGCTCTGTGCTGCGGACCTGGCCACGCTGGTGCCGTGCCGCACGCTACCTACCAGAGCTCCTTGTCCTGCAGCCTCTGCTGCCCTGGGAGCCCTGGTGAGGTCAGGCACCGCTTGCTGCTGGCAGAGTGGGCACCTGCGCTGCCCTGTGTGGCTTCCCAGCTCCCTGCTGAGCCGTGCGAGCGAAGCCGGGCTCTGGCGGGGGCTGCTGCCGGGAGGCGCATTGCGTTCCCCGCTCGAGTTCTCCTCAGCTAGCTGCCAGGGGCTCCCTGGCCTTCCCCTCGGGGGTCTCTGGGCAGCAGTGCGAGGAGCCGCTTGCTCTGAGCCCAGCACGTCCTCACGTGGGGGCCTCCTGCCACCAGAACATGGGGGGAGTTCTGTGTTTGCGCTAATTGCAAAGCAAAGGGGCTGATGGGTTGCGCTGGCAGAGTGTGAGCCCAGGGCTGGAATCGGTCAGGGCAGTGCTGGGACCTGGGGTCGCTGCTGTGGGAGAAGGAAGCGCAGAAGCCTCCCCAGCGGTGCTGACGCACCGGTCCACCCCTGCCTCTGAGAGCAGCCGCCCTGAGCCCGTGTTCACCGCAGGGAGGAGTGGATGCACGCCATCCAGACCGTCGCCAACAGCCTAAAGAACCAGGAGCCCGACGAAGACCCGATGGATTACAAGTGCGGCTCCCCCAGCGACACCACCGGGGCTGAGGAGATGGAAGTGGCCGTGAGCAAGACCCGGGCAAAAGCAGTAAGACACCTGCCGTGTTGAGGTTTCTCAGCGGGGGGGACCCCAAACCTTGTTCTGGCTGGACGGTGAGGTCAGACCCCCCTGCGGGGGCGCAGTCGTGGCGCTGGGTCCGGTCCTCGCTCCAAGCTGCTACGGTCCCACGGGCAGGTTCTCCTGCGCGCTCGCTGGGATGGGGAGTCCCTCCACCGATGCCCAGGAGCCCCGTCTCCTGCTGCAGGAACGCGCTGGGCGGTTCTGTGCCCCCTCAGCACCTCGTTGTCTGGAACACGGTTCCTTCCGCCAGCTCCGGAGGGGCCCCGGGATTTCTGCCAGCCCCTCCCCTGGCGGCTCCTGGAGCAGGAGGCTGCTCCGCGGGCACCTGGGAGCCGTGTTGGTTGAGGTTGCCCGGTTGGCGCGGCAGCACCTGAGACCTTGGTTTAACCGGCAAGGGTGGAGCTGCCCCCTGTGCTCCCGGGGGGCTGGAGTGGGGCATCGCTGGGTGTCCTGACCCCGGCGGGGGAGCCCCTCGGCTTTCGATTGGCTCGTGGGTCAGCGTTAACCCTCCCCCCCGTCTGCCTTTCTCCCCAGACCATGAACGACTTCGACTACCTGAAACTCCTGGGGAAAGGCACCTTCGGCAAAGTGATCCTGGTGCGGGAGAAGGCCACCGGGCGCTACTACGCCATGAAGATCCTGCGCAAAGAAGTCATCATCGCCAAGGTGCGACCGGGCGGGGGGCGGGGCAGCTCGCTGCCGGCAGGTGCCAAGGGAGCCGGAACCAGGCGTCTTCCACACCCACAGGCGGGTGCTGGACGGCGTCTCCTCTGCAGTGCCTGGCTGGCGGCGCGCTGGCCGGCTCTCTCCTGCGCGCGGGTGTGTGTGTTTGCGCCTCTGGGAGCAAGAGCAGAAACTCTCCCCTGGGCTTCCCAGACAGAACTGAACGTCCTGGCCCGTCACCAGCTGCCTTGGGCTGGAAGCTGCTTGGGGCAGGGCTGTGTCTGTCTGGTGCTTGTACAGCACCTGGCGCCAGGGGGGCTGCAACATGGCTGGGATTCCTCGGGGCTAGAGCAATAAACGGGGGGGGCCTGTGGGCGCTGAGTCAGCAACACACCTCAGCACCCGCTTCCCTTCGAGGTCAGTGGGCTGGAGCGCGTTCCCCCTCGGGGGCGCTGCTGGCCAGCGAGGAGCGGCGTGCCCTGGCAGCTCCTCCCCCCAGGCTGGATTCCGCTCGAAGGCCTGCGGCTCTGGGGCTGTGAGCACACGACTGATCTCCTGCCCTGTCTGGCTCTCCCCGCAGGACGAGGTGGCGCACACGGTGACAGAGAGCAGAGTGCTGCAGAACAGTAGGCATCCCTTCCTGACGGTAAATCCCGCCGCGGCGTCGCCGGGCCGGCCAGGCGTGCCGGCCGGGGAAGTTCCCGCGGGGTCTCCGGGCGGGCGTGCCGGCGGGGGAAGTTCCCGCGGGGTCTCCGGGCGGGCGTGCCGGCGGGGGAAG
>RQSS01105087.1:0-10555 GCA_003846335.1 Cuora mccordi | reverse complement strand
TTAATTAAGGATGAACAACTAATAAGTTGGTATTGTCCTAAATGTTTTCAAAAGCTGGAAAAGGAAAGATCCACTTGTTTGGATACATGCCAGCATTTGTCAGTGGGTGCTATGAGAGAGATAGGATCTGTGACACCTCACCCCAACCGAGACAGTTGTTCTCTTACAAAAGATTGTATAATGGCACGGTCTTTGCATGTTTCAGTCACGGTCTCATTACCAGTGTTTGACCCAGACAGAGATGTGTACAGGCAATTGGCTGCTATCCATTCTATAGGTCACCTCGAAGATGACATCTACAGGGAACGCGTTAATGCACCTCCCCTGGTAGTCTATCACACTCCAGCTCAGACTTGGAAGGTACCACAGATGGCCTGTTGTTCTGAAAAAGGACCCCAGTATATCTGTAGGTGTAATGTGTTTGAAACAGACACTGTTTTGTGTGGACTACAGGGAGAGAAAGCACAGAATTCATCATCGTCATGCCTGGTGAGGCTGACCACATGGAAGACTCCGATGGAGAGGGTGACCTATGCTGGAAGGAACCAATTTTGCGTGGTTACCAACCAAAAGAGGTACCAGTATGGTCCCTTGGAGTGTCCTGTCACAAAGCCAAATTTCTGTTTTATCCCAAAGCAACCCACGGTAATAGGAAATCAAGTTATTTCCCCTATCCCTACTTTTGAGAACATTACCATTATTCAGTCTAACCCTGATTACCAGAATTTAACTATTCAAAGCACACCTACTTTTCTGGCTTATATTCCACCATTAGGGTTGCAACTGAAATCATTAATGACTCGTAAGGAGACTCACCTCATTCAAATTACTAATAATATGGACGAAGCCCAACAAGTTATTACCCAATTAATGAATGAAGGGAATGAGCCTGCAACAACTTCCAGAGAAAATTTCGGATTAAAAGTATGGATGATTATCCAAGGAATTGGGATTGGAATTAATTTCCTTATTTTAGGTTATATGCTGTATAAACGCAACCAACCCAAGCCAAAAACTAGGCAGAGACCTAGACAGACACCCAGACAATCACCTAAACAAATGCACAGACGAGCACCATCTGGGGATAAAGATGAATATATATACATGGTGCCCATTCCTGATACATACCAAAATTTGCCCAGGTATGAAACTAAAAAGGGCCCCACAAATATTAAATCCTAGGTGACGGGGTTTCTTTATGTAAACCACCCCGTCAAAGGGGGGCATGTAGCCCTGAGGATTAATCTGTTGGTCTGTATAAAATGTCTTTTTGATAAAAGTGTGTAGGCTGCATAGATTAATAGAATTATTTACAATAAGCTGTAATGCAAGATACCTAGAAACTTCTAGGCCAGACATCCTGGCCAATTTCCTCCGTGACGCTGAAAGCAACCTTTAAGACCCTTACTCAGAAAAGTAATAATAGGATACAAACCTACGCAAAATGTCTAGGGACCTTTTGAATGTCTGCTAACCTTTCACCTAGATAGGGTGAAAAGGGGGGAATTTCTGCCCACAAATTTAACACGTACACCACAGATACGTACATATCTGTCATCCATACGCACATAAAAGGTCAGCCTATGAAAACAGGTACCCTCACCTTTCCATGGGGGACAGACAAATTTGGGCATAGGAGGAAGGATTTCTCCCTATAAAAAGGGTGACAATCCTCCATTAGACAGGCGATACACCCATCTTTCTATCTTCTATCGCCTCACCCTGTCTCCCCCACGAAGGCTGTCAATTACTGGTATGTCGTAGTGTTCTGTCCTTTCACAGCTGTAAGTATGAACGAATTCTTATTTCTGCTTTATCTTTTAAAAGCATCTAGTTTATAGAGGTAAACTTATACTCAGTCTTTTTATCATTTCCTTTTAAAATAGTGTGAAACCACACCCAAGTGTCTATTGCACAGAGTAAATTTGTCATAGGTATATTTCATATAGAACTGTGATATTTGTAACTTTGTAATCTCAAACTGCTTTTAACATTTTACATTTACTTATTGATTCATTGATTTTAATAAAAGGTCTTTATGACTAGTTCTGTCTCAGTGTAATTTCCTGTTATATACCCCCAATCTCCTTGTATAAATTCTGTGAAGCCTGATTCAAGACGAACGTTATCTTCTGATCACACATATTGGCGAGCCATACCCATATTATTAATATCTATTAATTATTATTAATATGACTAATTAATTAGAAAATTAATTATTAAATAAAACTAAATTAAGTGGATAAATTCCACTGTCCCTACTAACCCTCCCCAAATCAGGCTACAGGCTGGCGAGCCAGCCAGGAGGAGATTTGAGTAGTGTGTGACAGGAATCCAGGGAATTTCAGACATTCCTGGACCCTTTAGAGAATTTTTCTTTGAAACGTGAGTAAATAGTTAATTTTCAGTGCTCTGTACGCTCTGAGTCTCTCTCTTAAAACAGAGTCAGAGTCAACTTCCTGTGGTTATTGCTGCTGGCAGCACGCCCAGTATTTCCGTTTTGTATTGTGGTTAAACATCCTAAGGTTTTTACTTTCACTTTTGCCTAAAGGTTTTAACTGTATTGATAACTGAATATTAAAGTAATATTGTTTAAAAGTGATACGCGCGCAGAAAGGGGTTTTATAAGTTGAAGAAATAAATGAATGGTACCGAATAAAATAATAGCAGCCGCACCTGGATCCGGTGACCCACACTAGTAGTGGCGGGGAGTTAATAAAGCAAGGTATTCATAGCCGCCAGAAAGGCCGCAATCAGTCAGAACTTGAATAGTTCAAAGATACCTTATCTCAGTCCCATTAACTCTTCCGAACTGCACCTCTGATCCGTCTGCCTCAGTATTCCCCCAATATTTGGCAGGTCCCGACAGAGGGGAAAGACCTCTCGATCTGCTATAAGCCATCGAGAGAAGAGAGGGAACCACGCCCACTCCCTCTATTTACTTGGGACTTTTATGATATAAAGTGTTAAACCGGTTAAGGGGTGTTATTCCTGTTGTTTCTGTAAAAGGGACGCCTTTTTGGATCAGAATTAAATCAACAGAGGATTGATTCTAGTGAATATACTAGAAGAAGAAAGAGATGAATTCTCTATTTCGTATTAAGAGTATTAAAAGTGAAGATAGAGCAGGAATGGAGTCTATCGGAGTTGCTAGCAGTTTGGCTTTGGAAAACTTTGCTAGGAGATATATTCAGGAACATGGTGATGGTTTGGAGCAGCTGAGAAATAGTGGAATGATTTCTGAGCAGAGAAACCCGTGGGGTTTTGTGAGTAATGTATTTGAGGAAGAAACAGAGCAGAAAAAGAAAAGAGCTAAAGTGGTGAAGGGAATAGCTGTTGAATGCTTGCTTGTAGCTTGTAGTTCATTGGGAAAGAAATTGGATAAAAAGATGGAGTTACTCAGGGAAGTTCAGCAGATGCTGGTAACCTACAGAGTAGACCGTGGTCGGCTGTTGGAAAAGATTAAAGAACTAGAAAAGGGAGAAAATATAGCAGAGGAGACTGAAGAATTTATTCCCATCCCTATTGGTATGGTGGAACCGACAGAGGTAGAAAAATCTATTGGACCAGTGACTAGAAGTAAAACAAGAGAATTAGCTCAAGCAGACACAGTACCTTTAGAGGCGGAGTTGCAGATTGAATCTGTGGAGTCAGAGGAGGAAATTGGCAGTGCAGAAGCCACTGAGACTCTGCTGATAGAAGACGGAAGTTCTGAAGTGACAGTTCAGGAGGCGGAGACAAGTGTCACAGGAAAAGCAGTCAGTGACGTATACAAAGAAACTGTAGAGACAGTTTCTGTGAGTGAAGAAGCAGTGCCTTTAGAATCGGTCATTGTTCAGGGATTAGAAGAGGCCGTATCACAGGTAACACTTGTAGCTAATGCATGTGATGTAGTGATCTCTAAGTTACAAAGAGAGCTACAACAACAAGCAGGGAATAGAATTCCTGCTCATCCACCCAATTTTACATTAGCACCATATAGAGTAGAAGATCCAGTCCCTTTGGGTGGACATTTATTGGCATTTGGGCAATCAACATTGCCTAGTCCCCAAGAATTCCGTGGGTCCTCTACACCCCCGTGGTATATGCTGGTATCACCTAGTGTATCGGTAGAACGCTCTACCACACCAGATTTTAGTGGACTAAGGGATGTCCTGCGTCAGTGTGGAGACGCTCTGAATGTAAGCCATAGACATTTAATGGAAAGTTATCCTAGATACCCAGGATTATCTCCAGTGGAAAGTTTTGATGGTTCAGATGAGGAAAATGTGAATCCAGGTAGAAGGAGTCAAGGAATAGAAATTGTAGATTTAAGTTCAGATGAAAGCTCAGATTCAGATCCAGAAGAAGGAACTGCAAGTTCCAATTCTGATTGTCCTGTAGCAGTTGTTACAGATATTAAAACCTTAGACCTGGTAGCTAAGCAAGTAGGAATGATGGAGGATTCTTCAGTTGCTATGCATGCACAACGTGTGCAGGAGACAGCAAAAGTGTTTGGCTTACCAAGGGAAGATTGGGTTAAAATCTTACAACTCACAGTGAATCGAGCATTGTGGAGTACTTTGCCACTTAAGTTTAGGGTAGGAGAGAAAACTTTTGAAGAGACAGTAGCCCTCTTGGATCATAACCAGCACCCAGGGCAAGTTGGAGTAGCAATTCTGTCTAACTTAAAGCAGAAACCTAATGAAACTCCACATCAGTTTCATTTGCGGTTAAGTGCAGCTTGGCGGAGTCATATCAAAGAGGAAACAGATGAACTGCCATATATCAGTTTGTTAGTTAATAATTCTCTTCCTCAGTTAAGAGAAATGGTTAATATGCATATCACTGATGATATTCCTTTAAAAAGAACATTAGCCTTATTGGCTAAAGCATATGCACAGGGAGGCTCTAAATTAGATCGGCGTGGAGCCCCGGTTGCAGTACTTCAGGAACCACAAACTAATCCTACGGTGAGGATTGAGGGACCTCGACCTCAGCCAGGATTAGGACGAGGAGTTCCTAAATTCCCTAAGTATCAACGTTGGCAAAATGACCCTAGCCCACGTAATAACCCTGGACCTTCGAGTGGCCAGGCCCCTCGACAGGGTTATGCGTTTGGATCCTATGCAGGAGCCCGGGATCGTGTTCCTTTCTTTTCAGATGCTGCACAGAACAGTTCACGTCTGCAGAGACCTAAATCACCGCCTTTGCACAAAACTGAGGACTCAGTTGTGAAAATGTTTAGAACAGTGCAACAGACGCTTGAAGCTCAACGACGGGCTATCCGAGAACTTCATGCCCGTGTGAATGAGCTGATGATGATGGAAGGCCAAGGCTCAGCAACCTTGAACCGTCCAGTGGCCTCCGTCGATCCATCCCCTTTTCCCCAGTGGACAGCCACTCCTCCAGAATTGGCTGCCTCTGAGGAGATAGAGGAGGAACCCTTAGATTATCTGACAGCATATGCTGCATGACTACAAACAACCCCGAGTGTAGTCATAACCCCTTTAGGCAGAGATACAAGTGGAAGACCCACCATATCTGCAGTGATAGAGGGACTCGACAGAAATCTCATTATAGATACTGGAGCAGCAATCAGTATTCTCCATGTCGAGGATCCTAGATCCTCTCCTCTATCATCAGGATGTACCAAGACACTTGCAACTTTTGCAAGTAATCAGGTTGTTACCACACTTTCTACACCCCTTGAAGTACAAATAGGTCACCTAAGAAAGAATCATACTTTTGCATTAATGAAATTAGCAGACCCAAAGAATTCCTTATTGGGAACTGATTTCTTATACAAACAGGGATGTGTTCTTGATTTGTGTAACCAATTATTGTGTCTTTCAGTAGAACAGGAAAAGGATGACTCTCCAGTAGTCATACCTGAGTGTGGCATGGTATCTCCAGTGGAGGACTCTGAACCTGAAGGGTATGATTTGGACAAAATAGTGGCTAAACATGCAGACCAACCTGAGTTACAGGCATTACTGTACAAACATGCAGATGCCTTTGCTAAACACAAACATGACTGTGGATGCATGGCCGTCACTATTGTTGTGGAAGGAGGAGAAATTTCAGCCCAAAAACAGTATCCTTACCCAGAACAAGCAAATCCATACATAGAAAAGACTATCAAGTCTTTGCTGACACAGGGAGTACTACGAAAATGTACTTCCACTGCAAATTCACCTATTTGGCCTGTTAAGAAACCGGATGGTTCGTGGCGTCTCACAATAGACTACAGACGCCTAAACCAGGTCACACCAACTTGTGCCCCCACAGTGGCCAAAATGCCAGATCTAATCAAATCCTTTGATCCAGAGGCTGTATGGTTTACTGTATTAGACATCAGTAACAGCTTTTGGACATTACCATTGGCACACATTTCACAGTACCGTTTTGCATTTAGTTTTCAGGGAGTGCAATATTCTTGGACACGTTTGCCGCAGGGATATAAAAACTCTCCAGCTTTATTCCATGCACAAATGAGACGGATACTGTCACCATTTTCTAAACCAAATGTTCTATTTCAATATGTAGATGATCTGTGTTTAGCAACACAGACGAAAAAGGAGCATTTAGAAAGACTTGACGAGCTCCTGCAAATTCTAAAAGAAGCAGGGTTAAAGTGCAATCCAGCCAAAGCCCAGTTGATGGCTAATTGTGTCTCTTTCTTGGGCCTCACCCTGACAAAATGGGGTAGAACCCCAGCGCAACAGAAGGTGGATGCAATCCAAACATTGCCTTTACCACAGGAACCTACGGCTTTAAGAGCTTTCCTAGGTTTAAGATTTCATCCCTAATTTTGCTTCTATTGCAGGTCCTTTGTACCAACTACTAAAGAAAGGTGTACAGTGGGAATGGTCTGAGCAACACACGGAGGCAGTATCCCAACTAAAACAGGCCATTATCAAGGCTCCGGTGTTGATCACACCAAATCCTGAAATACCCTATCATCTGGAGGTAGCGGTGAGTGTTAATGCGTTGGCGGCTGTGGCCTCACAAGAAAGGCATGGGAAAATCAGACCTGTGGCCTATGCCTCACGTTTAATGTCATCAATTGAACTCAAATATGACAATTGTGAAAAGTATCTATTGGCAACCAGTTGGGCCATACAACACTTTTCTTTTCTAATTGGCCTCAGCCCGATCATATTACACTCATCGCACACTCCTCTTCAGTTTTTACTGTCCAACAGGGTAAAAGATGGGCAAGTTTCAAATGCTCGCCTTGCTCACTGGGCATTATTACTGCAAGGGAAAGATATCGCAGTCAAACCTATTAGGACACCATCCTTGTTACCAACCACTCTATTGTATCAGGGAGAGCCACACAAGTGTCCCAACTTTGATCAATTGGATCTAAGGGGGGAGGAAAAACAAAAGCTCTTTCAACCTTTAATCCAGGAGACAGATTCCATTAATAGGTATAAATTCTTTGTTGATGGTTCTAGTTATTACCATCAAGGCAAACCCTATACTGGGTTCGGAATCTATGCAGTTCCCCCTGAGGGGAAAGGAGAGCCTTGGGAAAAGGCATATTCATGCACTCCACATTCAGCTCAATATGCAGAATTAGCTGCAGTGGCTTGTGTGTTGGAGTACTGTGTGCAGTTCTCCATCACCACCACATACCAAGATATCTGTCTGTTTTCAGACTCTGCATGGGTATGCAATTCTCTCACAGAGTTCCTACCATATTGGGAAACAAATGGTTTTACATCTTCTGATGGCACACCTATTAGGTATGCATCACTGATGAGATATATCCATTGGTTAACAGTAATAGTTACTGTTTCAGAGCGGCCAATCAAAATAAAAAAAGTAAAAGCTCACTGGAAATTAGACCCTTATGCTATGGAAAATGAGAAAGCTGATAAATTGGCCCGTGAAGGAGCCCGATCAGGAGAATTTTGGGAAGGTAAGGATCAGGAGTATTCTGTTATTACCCCTAATCCTAAATGTCCTATAGCTGCAACTAAATTGGTACAACCCAATATACCAGATCTAAAAGATATGCAAAAATTGGATAAGGACATAATGAGAGTAATTCTAGAGCTTTCCAAAATAGACAAAGAGGGATCACTAACAATAGACCCTTTGTACAAACGACATGAACAGCAGTTACAAGTCGTAGATGGAGTTCTCATGTATACAGGAGGTCCTTTCCCTGTGTGGGTAGTTCCAGCTCACCTACGGAGGGAAATGATGTACATGGTCCATGACACTCCTACAGGAGAACATCAGGGAATGGACAAAACTGTCCAACGTCTTGCATCTGTAGGATGGTGGCCACTTCTTAGGATGGATGTGCAACAATATTGTGAAAATTGTCTGGCATGTGCCCAAGCTAATCCTACTCCATCCAAAAGAAATGCGCCACTAAGATCCCAGGTGTATGAAGGTCCGTGGATGGCTTTGCAGATTGACTTTGTAGGTCCTTTGCCAAGGACCCAAAGAGGTAACCAATATCTATTGGTGATTATCGATCCTTTCTCAAAGTGGATAGAGGCATTTCCTCTTAAAGCCAATACTGCAAAAGCCACTGCCAAGGTCTTGGTAGAACAAGTCTTCTCTCGCTGGGGGATCCCTGCAAAGGTAGAATCAGACCAAGGATCACAATTTACAGGACAGTTCTTTAGGGATTGTCTTAAATTGATGGGAGTCCCGCAGAGACTACACATCCCATACAGACCACAGTCGTCTGGGATGGTGGAACGAACCAATCGGACTATAAAAGTGATGTTGAGGAAACTGGTTGATGCCAATGGACGTAATTGGGACACCCTCATGCCTTTAATTTTAATGGCATTGAGGGCGACACCAGCTGCATCTTCTGATAAAACACCTTTTGAAGTGATGACAGGCCGAACAATGAGATTACCAGAACATTTAATTTGACAAGATAGTGGCACTCAATTAGAGGGAATAAAAATGGATACCTACCTGCAAAATCTGCAAAAACATTTAAATCACATTCACTTGCAGGTAGCTGCTAAATTGGGAAAATCCAGACGTAAGGCAAAGGCTTACTTTGACAAAAACCAGAGAGAGAATACTTGGGAGGTAGGAGACCAAGTAATGTTATTGTCATATAAGTCACCAGAACATGGGTTGTGTAATCGATGGATTGGACCTTTCCAAATCATTGATAAACTCAGTTCAGCAGTATATAAGATCAGAATAACAGGAGGAAAGCATAATAGAGACAAGATTTATCATGCTAACCAGTTAAAGCTGTATCGATCGTCCAGGTCGCAGGAGCAACTTCCTCCTCAGGACTTAAGTGATCAGACGAAATCGCAACAATTGGAGCCCAACAGTTTGCAACCATGAAATTGACATTGACATTTTTGACTCATTACACCCTTATTGTTGCTTTAAGGGTAGGACTATGCCAAAATCTTAAGTCTGAAACTGAACTATTGCAATCCCAGGAAACCAGACGACCGGATCGTACTCAGTTGTCTGAGCCCAAGCAACAGAACATACCAACAAAGAAGGAACGGACTATTATACTTAATCCAGAACTGGTCAACAACCTGATTCAACAGGTTAAGGGAATTCGGGGGGAGGATGTTACTTTTGAATATCAATTGGTAGAAGTAACTGCACTACCCTCTAGTGGTTGGAAAAAGATGTGGCCCTTGGATGAAAATACTAAGGGGGGTGGTTGCAAGACGTTTATAAATTCAACTTCCCTAAAACATGGTATAGCTTATGGAACTTGGAAAAACAAAGCTAGCTGTAATAATTTGATAACAGGGGGAAGTTTAACCTTGTATAAGCTTGAATATGAGGACCAAGGGCGATATGAGGTGCTCATTATAGCTACCTTTCAAACTAAAACAGGAAACAAAAAATATGTCCAGAATATGACATTTGAACTTAGAGTTCAGGACCCAGTTATTGACTATGATGTTGATCAGTCAAGAATAAATAATGTAAATTGTCCAGTGTTAAACCCAGGACCTGTTAGTGGTCTTACCACAACACCCATGATGGGGAAAATAATTAATCAAGTTCAATTTATGCATATTCCTGTAGTGCTAAATTTGTCTAATTGGTACTTGGGAGAATTTAGCTATTGTCAGCATACCAAAGTGGCTTCCTTTTTCTCAGTGCGACTTGTGGATAGGATTGTAGCCTATCAGCAACGAGTGCGAGATATTGTTCCGTTGAAGGATGATAAAGTCCCTAAGTCACCAACTCTTAGGAGAAAACGTAGCCTAAATCTCCTTGGAGGTTTAGGATCCCTAACAGGACTATTTGGTGCAGGAATGTCAATTTGGAACCAAGCGGATATTGGAAAAATCCGCAAGCATATAGATTGTGTGTTAAAAGAGGAAGCTAACCGAGTAGTCAATCCAATGTTACAGGGAATAAAGGGATTGGCACAGGAAGAACGATTTACTGTTTATAATATGCATGATATAACCCAATTGTTCAATGAAACTCAACAGAAAATTAACCAGTTAATTGCTTTAAACAATGATCAGAAAAGGGATCAGCATTTGGGAAAAGAAATTATATGTTCTGCATATGGGGAATATGTTGTCAGCACAAT
>RQSS01105055.1:0-11109 GCA_003846335.1 Cuora mccordi | reverse complement strand
CTAGTGATACTTCAATCTGTGACAGTTCCTCAGATTTGTCACCTACAGTTGACAAAGACCCATGACAGTTACCCAAGACCACCCTCGACACATTTTTCCCCCCAGCATGCATTGTGGGGAAATCCCAGAATTCAAATGGGCAGCGGGGACTGCAGGAACTGTGGGATAGCTTCCCACAGTGCACCGCTTCCAATGTCGACGCTTGCCCCGTTAGTGTGGACTCACAAAGTCGAATTAGTGTCCTTAGTGTGGACACACAAATTCGACTTTGTAAGGTCGATTCCACGCATTCGAATTAAGTTAAATCGAACTAATCTGGTAGTGTAGACATACCCTAAGCTGCAAGCAGCCAACACAAGGGGAAGATGCTGACACACCAACATACCTGCTAAATGGAGCATCCAATGTCTGCAACCCTGACAAAACTACAACAAGAAGTACAAAAAAAATTAATTGCAAGGAACTGTTAATGCTTAAGCTGAAATTTAAACCCACAGTCCCACAGGCAGGAAAGAGAGCTGGTATAGCCCACCTCTCACACATAGAAAGACCAGAACAGAGGGTCTTTCATTACCAGCCATCAGATAACACTAAGCAGTAGGGAAGATGCATATTGCTGTATCAGAAAGTCTTTCATTTGCAAATCTGCATTAACAATGCACCAATGAAGAAACATTTCAGATACTGTCAGACCTGAATAGTGCAAACAGGTAAAATGAGTGGAGACATTCCCAGGCCACAGGATGATAGGATGTCTCCTGGATGATATTCTAGAGCAGTGGTCCCCAATACGGTGCCCGCGGGTGCCATGGCACCCGCTAGAGCATGTATGTGCACCCGCCTAGTGACAAGGTGTGAAAAGTAGTGCCGCGGCCTCGCGCCTGCCGGGGACAGATGTTTGCTGTCCCTGGCAGGCGCAGGGCCGCGGCTTCTCTCCAGCTTCTCTCCATGTTGCCCAGCGCAAATTGGTCTCATTTTCGTTCACCGGAACAACCTACCAGGTTTAATAGTATCATGGTAGTGCAGATGTAGGCTGTCTCATACGCGTGCTGATGGTTCCAACCTCTTGTCACTCATGTATCGCCACTCTTTTTTTTCTGCTTGCGCCTGCGCACACAGTGGGATGTCAGTGACCCGTGGTTCCGTATATTATGTGAGTATTCTTCCGCTGCACTGATACTGCTGTTTTCTCATGCTTTGCGATTTATTATTTTTTTTTACATTTTGCCCCAAAATGAGTGGTTCAAATAAAAGACAACATATGTATTATTTCAACGCAGAGTGGGAAGAATCCTATTGTTTTATTGAAAATAAAGGGAAATGTGTTAGCTTATTGTGCAGTGGTACTGTTGCAGTGCTGAAAAAACATAATGTTGAACGCCATTTCCAAACTAATCACGGCTCTTTTGACATTAGCCATCCACTTAAATGAGAGTTGAGAAAGGTTTGATTTGAGTTGATTAATTTTCTTCTATCTGCCCAGCAATCTGTTTTCACTAGACAAGTGGTAAAGTCTAAAAGTGCTACTATTGCTTCCTTTAAAATTGCTCATCTGCTCGCAAAGAAGAAAAAACCTTTTCAAGATAGTGAATTGTTGAAGGAAGCATTTTTGACTGGTGCTGATTGCCTATTTCAAGGATTTTCTAACAAGCGTGAGATTTTGTCGGCAATACAAGGCTTGCAGTTATCAGACAACAGTTATGAGGAGGATTTCAAGCGACATGCAAACTCAGCTAAAGGATGACTTGGAAATATGTGACTGGTTTTCACTGCAGTTCGATGAGTCGACAGATATATCGGCTACAGCGCAGTTGGCAGTTATGGTGAGGATGGTATTTAGTGACTTCACCGTAAAAGAAGGGTTACTAAAAGTATTGCCTATGAAAGGGCGAACAAAGGGTGAGGACATCTATAGTTTATTCAAATCATACGCAACATCAATTAGTATGCCACTACACAAGCTGTCTGTGATCACCAATGATGGGGCACCAGCAATGATGGGCAGCACCAATGGATTCATTGCGCTCTGCAAGAAGAATGAATCCTTTCCGAACTTTGTCTTATCATTGCATTATCCACCAATAAGCTTTGTGCAAAGTTCTTTTTTTTTTTTCAACACATCATGAATGTCGTTATTAAAATAGCGACAAAGAGTCCTGTGGCACCTTATAGAAGAACAGATGTATTGGAGCATAAGCCTTCTTGAGTGAATACCCACTTCGTCAGACGCATGTGGTGGAAATTTCCAGGGGCAGATATAAATATGCAGGCAAGAATCAGTCTAGAGATAATGAGGTTTGTTCAATCAGGGAGGATGAGGCCCTCTTCTAGCAGTTGAGGCATGAACACCAAGGGAGGAGAAACTGCTTTTGTAGTTGACTAGCCGTTCACGGTCTTTGTTTAATCCTGAGCTGATGGTGTCAAATTTGCAAATGAACTGAAGTTCAGCAGTTTCTCTTTGGAGTCTGGTCCTGAAGTTGTTTTGCTACAGGATGGCTACCTTTAAATCTGTTATTGTATGTCTAGGGAGGTTGAAGTGTTCTCCTACAGGTTTTTGTATACTGCCATTCCTAAAATCTGATTTGTGTCCATTTATCCTTTTACGTAGGGATTGTCCAGTTTGGCCGATGTACATAGCAGAGGGGCATTGCTGGCACATGATGGCGTATATTACATTGGTGGATGTGCAGGTGAATGAACTGGTGATGTTGTGGCTGATCTGGTTAGGTCCTGTGATGGTGTCGCTGGTGTAAATATGTGGGCAGAGTTGGCATCGAGGTTTGTTGCATGGATTGGTTCCTGAGTTAGAGTTACTATGGTGTGGTGTGTGGTTGCTGGTGAGAATATGCTTAAGGTTGGCGGGTTGTCTGTGAGCAAGGACTGGCCTGCCTCCCAAGGCCTGTGAAAGCAAGGGATCATTGTCCAGGATGGGTTGTAGATCACTGATGATGCATTGGAGAGGTTTTAGCCGAGGACTGTAGGTGATGGCCAGTGGAGTTGTCTCTTTTTTTCTGTTGATTCTTAAAATAATTAACTTGATTTGAGCAAAACCTGTGCAACACCGACTTTTTAAGGCCCTGTTGGAAGATGTTGATGATAAACAATCTGATCTTATCTTGCACACAGAAGTATGATGGCTGAGCAAAGGTAAAGTTCTTGCACGTTTTTTAAGCCTAATTGAAGAGATCAAAGAATTTCTGAAGTCCACAAATTAGAACTTCGAGCAACTAGAAGACTCCAGCTGGTTAATGGACTTGGCTTTTCTTGCCAACATCACTGACAAACTGAACATTTTAAATCTTGAGCTCCAGGGAAAAGACAAACATGTGGCTCAAATGATAGGTTCTGTAAAATCATTCAAAGCAAAACTGATCTTGTGGATGTCACATATGAAGACAAAGTCTCTTGTACATTTCCCAAGTATGAAGAAAGTGGTATGCGACAGTGATTTTCACCCATCACCATTTGTTATCCACATTCAAACACTTCTGGAACAATTTGAAAAGAGATTTCAACAGTTCACCATCATTGAGCCTGTAGTTGCCTTTCTTGTGAATCCTTTTACTTGCCAAATAGAGGTAACAGAAATGGCTACATCAATTGCAAGTCTCCTTCAAATAAGAACAGAAGAAGTGGAACTGGAAATTTTGGACCTTCAAAATGACATTGTTCTAAAATCCTGTGCAACAGATGAAAACTTTTGGAATCTGATTGACTGAAAAAAGTTTTGTGCCTTAAAAAATGTAACATACAAAATAAAAACTTATTTTGGTTCCACTTATCTGTGCAAAGTTCTGTTTTCAACAATGAACATCATAAAATCAAAATATAGATCTCGGCTTACAGATGCCCATCTTGATGACTGCTTACTAATGGAAATATCATCGTACTCTCCCAACTACGAAAAATTGGCTGAAGAAATGCAGTGCCAAAAATCACACTGACTTTATTAGAAAAACCACGTGAATTAATTATACCTATTTTCCATTAAGTGCTGATGAGCGCATATGATTAACTTGTGTTTAACTTTTTTTCATATTTGTTTATTGAAATCCAGATACAAGTAACAATACAAAGAATATTTTTAATTAACCATAACTGGCTATCTATGTTAAAGTAAGAATAATAAATATATTTGGACCAGCAGTTCAACAATGTTTTACTTTTTTAAAATAAATAAGATGAAAACTGTTTATGATGTGTATTTTGTAAAAACTCCTTAATTTTTCTTACAGGTAGATAAAAAAGAGCAAATTCACATGGTAAGGTGAAAGAGTAATTGCCGAATAATTTAATTAATATCTTTTACATGTAAAATTACCTTTTTTATCTTATGGATTCATATATTATGTAATATTAAATATGCTGTTTTTCGAATTATTTAATGTACAAATGCAAAATAAGCCTTGAAAAATTGTTGGCGTCCGCCACACTCTTCTGAAAACATGAATGTGCTATTGGCCACAAAAAGGTTGGGGACCACTGTTCTAGAGCAATAATAATATTCTTTCACATCTATAGTGACAAGCATCACAAGTTAAGACATGACGGTGTGAATTTTACAACTATTTCAAGTCACTTCTACAAACACTAGCTAATGAACTCCTCAGAACCATGTCGGAAGAAGGTGGTTAGGGAAAGTGTGGGCCCCTTACTGAATGAGGAGTGGTAACCTAGTGACAGAGGATGTGGAAAGAGCTAATGTACTCAATCCTTTTTTTGCCTCTGTCTTCACAAACAAGGTCAGCTCCCAGACTGCTGCACTGGGCAGCATAGTGTGCGGAGGAGGTGATCGGCCCCCTGTAGAAAGTAGTAGTTCAGGACTATTTAGAAAAGCTGGACGTGCAAAAGTCCATGGGAGCGGATGCACTGCATCTGAGGGTGCTAAAGGAGTTGGCCGATGAGATTGCAGAGCCATTGGCCATTATCTTTCAAAAATCATGGTGATGGAAATCATGGAAAAAAGACTAATGTAGTGCCCATCTTTAAAAAAGGGAAGAAGGAGTTTCCGGGGAACTATAGGCCAGTCAGCCTCACCTCAGTCCCTGGAAAAATCATGAAGCAGGTCCTCAAGGAATCAATTCTGAAGCACTTCGAGGAGAGGAAAGTGATCAGGAATAGTCAGCATGGATTCACCAAGGGCAAGTCATGCCTGACTAACCTAATTGCCTTCTATGATGAGATAACTGGCTCTGTGGATGAGGGGAAAGCAGTGGATGTGTTATTCCTTGACTTTAGCAAAGCTTTTGATACAGTCTCCCACAGTATTCTTGCTGGAAAGTTAAAGAAGTATGGGCTGGATGAATGAACTATACGGTGGATAGAAAGCTGGCTAGATCGTCGGGCTCAGTGGGTAGTGATCAATGGCTCCATGTCTAGTTGGCAGCTGTATCAAGCGGAGTGCCCCGAGGGTCGGTCCTGGGGCCAGTTTTGTTCAATATCTTCATTAATGATCTGAAGGATGGTGTGGACTGCACCCTCAGCAAGTTTGCAGATGACACTAAACAGGGAGGAGTGGTAGATACGCTGGAGGGTAGGGATAGGATACAGAGGGACCTAGACAAATTAGAGGATTGGGCCAAAAGAAATCTGATGAGGTTCAACAAGGACAAGTGCAGAGTCCTGCACTTAGGAAGGAAGAATCCCATGCACTGCTACAGACTAGGGACTGAGTGGCTAAGCAGCAGTTCTGCAGAAAAGGGGCTACGGTGGACGAGAAGCTGGATATGAGTCAACAGTGTGCCCTTGTTGCCAAGAAGGCTAACGGCATTTGGGGCTGTATAAGTAGGAGCATTGCCAGCAGACCGAGGGACGTGATCGTTCCCCTCTATTCAGCACTGGTGAGGCCTCATCTGGAGTACAGTGTCCAGTTTTGGGCCCCACACTACAAGAAGGGTGTGGAAAAATTGGAAAGAGTCCAGCATAGAACAACAAAAATGATTAGGGGGCTGGGGCACATAACTTATGAGGAAAGGCTGAGGGCAGGGCCGCTTTATGAACTGCAGGGCCCGATTCGAACACCTGGTGGTGGTCCAGGGCGCCGGCGAAGACCCGGAGCGGACCCCCCCCCACCGCCGCCTAAATGAACCGAAAACCCAGCGCATACACCCCACCCCCCCACCCCCGCCCCGCCGAAATGCCACCCAAGACCCGGACTCCCCTCCCCCTTCACGGGTGCCGGGTGAGAAAAAAAAATTAAAAATTAAAAAGGCGCCTAAGGTGCAGGGCCCTCTTAGGGGCTGGGCCCAATTCCTGGGAATCGGAGGAATCAGCCTAAAGCGAGCCCTGGCTGAGGGAACTGGGATTATTTAGTCTGCAGAAGAGAAGAATGAGGGGGGATTTGATAGCTGCTTTCAACTACCTGAAAGGGAGTTCCAAAGAGGATGGATCTAGACCAGGGGTGGGCAAACTTTTTGGCCTGAGGGCCACATCGGGTTTCTGAAATTGCATGGAGGGCCGGTTAGGGGAGGCTGTGCCTCCCCAAACAGCCAGGTGTGGCCCGGCCCCCGCCCCCTATCTGACCCCTCCTGCTTCTCACCCCCTGACAGGCCCCCTGTCCCGTCCACCTCTCTCTGTCCCCTGACCGCCTCCAGACTCTCCATCCCTGACTGCCCCCACAGCCCCATCCAACCCCCTCACCTTCCTGACTGCCCCCCCGGGACCTCTGTCCCCATTCAACCCCCCTACTCCCCACCCTCTGACTGCTCCGACCTCTATCCAGACCCCCCCCGACCACCATCCTGAACTCCCCTGCCCTCTATCCAACCCCCCTTGCTCCCTGTCCCCTTACCGCGCCACCCAGAGCACCAGGACAGGTAGCTGTGCCACCTGGCTGGAGCCAGCCACACCACCCCGCATCACAGAGCACCGGGTCAGGCTGTGACTCTGCAGCTGCACTGCCGGCAGGAGCTCACAGCCCCGCTGCCCAGCGCAGTGAGCTGAGGCTGCAGAGGAGGGGGAACAGCAGGGGAGGGGCCAGGGGTTAGCCTCCCGGGCCAGGAGCTCAGGGGCCGGGCAGGAGGGTCCCATGGGCCGGATGTGGCCTGTGGGCCGTAGTTTGCCCACCTCTGATCTATACTGTTCTCAGTGGTACCAAATGATAGAACAAGGAGTAATGGTCTCAAGTTGCATTGGGGGAGGTTTAGGTTGGATATTAGGAAAAACTTTTTCACTAGGAGGGTGGTGAAGCACTGGAATGGGTTACCTAGGGAGGTGGTGGAATCTCCTTCCATAGAGGTTTTTAAGATCAGGCTTGACAAAGCCCTGGCTGGGATGATTTAGTTGGGGATTGGTCCTGCTTTGAGCTGGGGGTTGGACTAGATGACCTCCTGAGGTCCCTTCCAACCCTGATATTCTAGGATTCTATGTTCTGCACTGATCCTCATGGCATTTTACATGCAGGTGCAAGACAATATCCCTGCCCAAAGGAGCTTATGTTCCAAGTTAAGACATGACAGCGTGAATTTTACAATTGGGCGCTAGCAGAGAAAACAAGGGCTGACATCTCAGAACACCCTGGCAAGGCAGGCAGGCAAGCGTTATACCCATTTTATAGCTGGATAAAGAGGTTAAATGCCAAAGCCACACAGAACATCAGTACAGAGCCAAGGCAAAACCCAGACAGATGGCCAATGAGGGGTCACTGGCCCTCACTCCCCTCTGCCTCCAATTTCAAAACAACAATAACAAAGCAGGTAAATACCACAACTGCACCAATTATCACTGTGTTTATTTGACCAGATCTTCTGTCCCCAGGCTCTCATCTCTGTCTCTTTTCAGACCACTAGCTCTCAAAGGCAGGGACTGTCTCTTCTATGGCACTTGGTTTTCTTCACACACAACACAGTGGCTTTTGGATGCTACAGTAATACCAAATGAATGAGAACCACTACGAGCATGGAATCCTGACACTCAGCCCTGAGGTCTAACCACTAGGGAACACAAGCACAAATAAAGAAGGCTAGATTTCATTGGCATCAGTTGGGGTGTGAGAAACCCAACACAACCCCTAACTCTGTCCCCTTGGCATTACAAGTCTTTAATTACATGATCACATGCCAGATAATTCAACCACATACCATTTTTCTCTCCGCTTATATTTCTACACATACAGCAGTTTGTTAGGCCTGGTCTACACTATGAGTTTAGGTCAAATTTAGTAGCGTTAAATCGAATTAACCCTGCACCTGTCCACACAACGAAGCCATTTACTTCGACATAAAGGGCTCTTAAAATCGATTTCTGTACTCCTCCCTGACAAGGGGAGTAGCGCCGAAATCAATATTGCCATCTCGAGTTAGGGTTAGTGTGGCCGCAATTTGACGGTATTGGCCTCCAGAAGCTATCCCACAGTGCACCATTGTGACCGCTCTGGACAGCAATCTGAACTCGGATGCACTGGCCAGGTAGACAGGAAAAGTCCCATGAACGTTTGAATTTCACTTCCTGTTTGCCCAGCGCAGAGCTCATCAGCACAGGTAACCATGCAGTCCGAGAATCGAAAAAGAGCACCAGCATGGACCGTACTGGAGGTACTGTATCTGATGTATGGGGAGAGGATTCCATGTTAGCAGAACTACATTCCAAAAGACGAAATGCCAAAACATTTGAAAAAATCTCTGAGTGCATGATGGAGAGAGGCCACACCAGGGACTCAGTACAGTGCCGCGTGAAAGTTAAGGAGCTCAGACAAGCCTACTAGAAAACCAAAGAAGCAAACGGTCAGAGCCGCAGACATGCCGCTTCTACGCTGAGCTGCTTGCAATTCTAGGGGGCGCCGCCACCACTACCCCACCTCTGACCATGGATTCCGAGGAGGGTGTAATCTCAGCCATGACTGAGGATTCTGCAGATGGGAAAGATGAGGAGGAGGAGGAGGAGGAGGAGGAGGAGCTTACGGAGAGCACACAGCTCTCCCCAACAGCCAGGATCTTTTTCTCAGCCTGAATGAAGTACCCTCCCAAGGCAGTATCCCAGACCATGAAGCCATGGAAGGAACCTCTGGTGAGTGTACCTTTGTAGATATAAAACATGGCTTAAACGCAAGCGTTTTTTAATGATTAATTTGCCCTGAGGACTTGGGATGCATTCGTGGCCAGTACAGCTACTGGAAAAGTCTGTTAACGTGTCTGGGGATGGAGCAGAAATCCTCCAGGGACATTTCCATGAAGCTCTCCTGGAGGTACTCCAAAAGCCTTTGCAGAAGGTTTCTGGGCAGTGCAGCCTTATTCCGTCCTCCATGGTAGGACACTTGACCAGGCCATGCAAATAGCAAGTTATCTGGTATCACTGCATGACAAAGCCTGGCAGCGTATGGTCCCGGTGTTTGCTGGCATTCAAGCAACATCCATTCTTTATCTCACTGTGTTCTCCTCAGGAGAGTGATATCCTTCATGGTAACCTGGTTGAAATACGGGAATTTAATTAAGGGGACAGAGGTGGCAGTTCCTACTGGGCTGTTTGTGGCTGAAAAGAAATCATTCCCTGCATTTAGCCAAGTGGGGGGGTGGGGCATTGACGCTGAGTTTTTCTTGTTTGGCTAGCAGGGATCTTCCCTGATACCAGCCACACGATGGGGGGAGGGATAAAGCGATCATCCCAGAGACTTGGATTGGGGAGGGGGGGTAGTTTAGTTTCTGCTGCTGCACGTTAACACGAAAACCGCAGCACTCAACAGGCTTTGCTTGGTATGTGGGAAAGGAGGGTGCTGCTTTTATGAAGGCTGCAGAAGCCGAAAGACAATGGCTTGCCATAGCTGCATGCAAGCCGAATTCTGTTGCCCAGACTTGCGTCTGTGATCTCTAACACCAAAGCCGCAGGCACTCAATATTAAGATGCAAAATGCAACCTTGTACCGAAATCATATGTGCTATGTAATGTGAATAGTGTTGTTCACCGTGAAAGAGTATAAGCATTGTTCTGTCAAAATGTAACTTTTTAAATAGTTCTCTCCCTTTTTTCCCTCCCTCCTGCAGCTGCAAATTTTTCAAGCCTTCCTCCTCCTTCTCAAAGGCTATCTCAGATAAGGCGGTGAAAAAAACGGACTCAAGTCGAAATGGTCTCTGAAATCATGGAATCGACCCGCAAGGAAAGAGCTCATCTGAATGAGTGAAAGGACACGGTATCAAAGTACAGGAAAGATGCCAGTGAACGTGAGAGCAGGAGGGACCAATGTGAGGACATGAGGGACCAACGTGAGGACAGAAGGGACCAACGTGAGGAGAGGAAGACACTCAAGATGAGAGGTGGTGACAGGAAGATCAGAGGAGGCAGGATGCAATGCTTCGGCGGCTGCGTGATCAAACTGACATGCTCTGGCATCTGGTGGACCTTCAGGAACGGCAGCAGGATCATAACCGCCGTTCCCCCTCAACATATTCCATAGCCTCCTCACCCAGACGTGTAAGAACGCCGGGGGGCGGGGGAGGAGGAGGAGGAAGTTCCGTGCACCCTCCCACTCCACCCCAGTGGACAGCCCAAGCAAAAGGCTGTCATTAATTTGAACTTTTTAGTGGCCTTTTCCTTCCCTCCTTATCCTCCTCCCAAATCCCACCCGGGCTACCTTGTCAGTTCTCTCCCTCTTTTTATAATCAATTCATAGAATCATAGAATCATAGAATTCAAGATCAGAAGGGACCATTATGATCATCTAGTCTGACCTCCTGCAAGATGCAGGCCACATAAGCCGATCCACCCACTCCTGTACTAATTCTCTCCCTTGACTCCGCTGTTGAATGCTCCAAATTGTGATTTAGAGACTTCAAGTAGCAGATAATCCACCAGCAAGCGACCCCTGCCCCATGCTTCGGAGGAAGGCGAAAAACCTCCAGGGCCACTGCCAATCTACCCTGGAGGAAAATTCCTTCCCGACCCCAAATATGGCGATCAGCTGAACCCCGAGCATGCGGGCAAGACTCTCCAGCCAGACCCTCTGGAAAGGGCTAACAATATCCCAACATTGACCCTTTGTACTAATTACCAGTGTGGCACGTTATTGACCTATTGACTAAACCCGTTATCCTATCATACCATCCCCTCCATAAACTTATCTAGCTTAATCTTAAAGTCATGGAGGTCCTTCGCCCCCACTGTTTCCCTCGGTAGGCTGTT
>RQSS01105000.1:0-19743 GCA_003846335.1 Cuora mccordi | reverse complement strand
ACAGGTGGTTTTAAAAATGGGGTTTGATTAAACTTCTTAAATGTGGTAAACACCACAGCTTGCACACCCACCGATATAGCTTCTCCCACTGACATCGCTGCCACCTCTTGGGGAAGTGGATTAACTGCACCCGCAGGAAAACTCTCTCCCCTCAGCATAGAGCAGTGGTTCTCAAACTGTGAGTCAGGACCCCAAAGTGGGTCATAACCCTGTTTTAATGGGGTCGCCAGGGCTGGCATTAGACTTGTTGGGGCCTGGGGCTGAAGACAAAAGCTCTGGTTTTGCCCTCCCCTAACTGGATAAGAGGACACAGTGTGAAATGTTTGGGAACCACTGGTTTAGGGTGATGTTCTCAATCACTTCTATGAAGTCCAATAAAAGCTATTCCTCACCCACCTACCCCTCCGTCAGGACGGAGTAGGTATGTTCTGCTGCCCTTCACTCATGCAGAAAGGATAATAACATTTCATTCCACTCAATCCTAAAGTGATTTGTAACCTGCCACCAGCCAAAAGTGGTCATTTTGGGAAAGTGGCCCCATCGTGGTGCATACCTAGGCAGAGTAGGTGTGTCTATGCAAACATGGTCTGTTCCTGAAGTCTTTCTCCCAGCTCCTCACTAGATGTGAGGGGGGAGCTCATTCAGCCCCTGCTTCCACTTAGTATTTAAAAACTCCTTATTGTCCCTAGCTTTGCTGACCTTAGATTTCTCTTTCTGTCTTTTTTTTGACAGCTGAGATGAGGTGGCCGAGTGGTTAAGGTGATGGACTGCTAATCCATTGTGCTCTGCACGCATGGGTTCGAATCCCCTCCTCATCGAATGCATTTAATTTTCACCCCTCCTTTGTAGACAACCATTTCCCCCTTTGGTACAATGACAGATCAAACAATGTTGCTTCTTGCAAACAAAAACTGTCTCAGAAACTCAGAACTACCTTGCTTTAAATAAAATGTCTAAATCCCAGATTTCTTTAAAAAAGAAATTCTCTAGTGCTGTATTTCTTAGTTTTTATCTCAAAAGGAAACATCCTCATCATCTCCCACAAACACCCTGGGACCTGCCCAAATTATTAAAATACCCTCAACCCGAGCAAGGCCAGAGCAGTGAACCAGAGCTAGTGTCTAGGCCAAGCTGTTCTGAAGGAAGCAAATCAAACATTTTCTCCCTGCTTCCCTTGGCAAGGTCTGACTGAGAAAACAAAATTCCCCAAACTGAACATTTTCTGCTGAAAAACCAATACTAGTCTGTTTGGGGACTTTGGGTTGAAAGTATTATTGTTATTATTCTCTTCTGATTTCTGAATCAGTTCAGTCGTTGTCCTCCAGGTGTGTTTCCAGCTGCTGAGTTGTGGGGGAGAGAGGCCAAGTCATGATGTCTCTTCCCCTCTTTCATAGTTTCTTCCAACTTGCTAGGAAGCTCCTTTGCTACGATGTGAGTCAAGCAGTGTCCATTGTCGCTGTACTATCTCGGAGAAGCCTGCATTGTACACGGTTCCTGGGATAGTCCTTGGGAGTGTGGATACCGTCAATGGGCCAGCAGTGAGTCCGGCTCCTCCCTTGTCGCAGCTGAAAGGCTGGTGGGGGCATTTGCCAACCTCATAACATATCTCAGTAACGCACACAGAGCAAAACTTCATAACTTCCCAACCAATGCGAGCAAACACAATCCAACACGATATTAATGTTCAACAGATCAAGACTTTTGAAATGATACCTCACAAGGCAGACTTTGTACAAACCATGTCATCATTATATGAGAGTGGTGAATATGGGGCTTCCAGCTGCTGCTTTGAGCACAGCGTGTCACACCTGGGCTTCTATTGCAGTGGAGATGTACCCTTAGAGTCCATCTCTCCTGGGATAAAGATGGCAGCAGGGCTGGCCTGGGTCATCTGACTTGGGCTCCTGGAGCTAAAGCTGAGGGGCTAAAAACTGTGGTGCAGATATTTGTGTTGATGCTGAAGCCTGGGTTCAGAAACCCTCACCCCTCGTGGGGCCTCAGAGGTTGGGCTCAAGCCCATATGTCTGCACTGTAATTTTATAGAGGTTGGGAGGGAGTTTAGCGAGTGGAAATGGTGAAACCGCATTGAGGGGACTGGACCACTGACCTACCAGCTCTTAACACCCAAACTTCCAGTAACTCTATTATCAGTGCCTGTGAGTGTAATTTAAACCATAGGTCCAACTAGCTCTTGTCTTCTGACCAGAAACTTGTCTTCTGACAGTAGCCAATACCAGGTGCCCCAAAAGCCACTCCTCATGGTACTACTGGGAGTTGAACCCAGGATTTCTTCTTTACAAAACAGGGGATTTAACCAGCTAACCCATGGTACCTGCTGTTACTTAAAACATTCTGTCTGCGCACACCTGACTCTGTGCCAATCCCCACTGGGCCCTGACAAGTGTTGCTCGTGTTTGGCTTCTGTAAAGCAGAAGAGCAGGTGAAGTTTTGCTCCCAAGGTGTGTGTGTGTGATTCTTTGGACAGGTCTACGCTACAAAATTAGGTTGGTGTAATTACATTACTTAGGCTGGCAATGCAGTTATATCAACCTAATCCCGGTGTAGATAATGCAGGCAGGCACCATGGTTTAGTTGGCTAAAACACCTGTCTTGTAAACAGGAGATCCTGGGTTCAACTCCCAGTAGTGCCTTGTTGACTAACTCTTGGGCAACCTGGTATTGGCTACTGTGGGAGGACAAAACACAGAGCGAGATGGTCCTTTGCTCCAGCCCAGTAGGGTTGTTTAACTTATACTCACAGGCACTGATAACAGACTTACTGAAAGTTTGGGAGTTAAGAGCTGATAGGTCAGTGTTCCAGTCCCCTCACAGATGACCCCCCTCCCTCTGGGGCAGGTCTGGGCTCTCACACCAAATGGCTCATTGTGGCTGCCAGAACCAGTGAGCAGCTCATTTAGTTTGCACCAAGGGTTGAGTCCTGCTTTGTGCACCGTGTGTGAGAATGAAAATCCTAAACCGCCCTTTGAAATAACGAATGCAGCAGGATGTGTTATTGTCACTGCCCCAAAGCAGTCAGACCAATGGAGAAATCCCGTTGAGTCCAGGGTAATACCCCACTGCCATTTTATCTTTTTCGCTTGGTAAACTCCCTCCCAACCTTGTGGGGTCCAGATCCCGGTATTGAGACTGAGCCAAGATGTCTACACTACAAATTTACCACCCCATGGCCCTAGCCTGGGAGCCTGCACTGGCACGGGACAGCCGTGGGTGTTTCATTGCAGTGTGGACATAGCCTAGCATTATGTCTACACTGCCATTAACACACCCAAGTCACTATTCTCAAACCCTGGGTCAGTTGATTCAGGCTTGTGGGGCTTGTGCTGCAGGGTTATAAAATTACAGTGTAGACACTTGGGCTTGAGCCCAGCCTCCGAGACCCCACGAGGGGTGAGGGTCTCCGAGCCTGGGCTCCAGTCTGAGCCCCAGGAGCCCAAATCAGATCATCCAGGCCAGCCGGGCCAGCGGGATTTTATCACAGTCTAGATGCCCTCTCAGGGTATGTCTACACTGCAATGTAAGCCCAGGGTTAGCAGAAGTCATGTCAGCAGCCCCAACACATAAACATAAATCATGAGGGAAAGACCCACCCCCAAATAAGCTTGGCAGTGTCCTTCTCCCTACTGTTCGTAAGTCCAGCAATCAAAAGTCCTTTAACATGGCCCCCCCCACCTCTCTGCACCCCACTCACAGCCGTTGTTCTTAGTCAGTGCAAGCCCAGAGGTGCCTCTGTAGAGTTCACCTGCCAGCCTGGGTGGAAAAGGGGGAAAATAAGAAGGCACCGTACTCACTATGTTGTCTAGGGACTCACTCATCCCTCCACAGATACCCTGTCCTAACATTCGTCTGACACCTACATTTTAGTATTGAGACCCAGAGCTTGGCCTACTTGGCTTTAGAACCCCTGTCCCCTGCCTAGCAAATGCTATTGAATTGAGGGTGAGTCCCTCAATCGGGGTCTGCCAAGCACAGTTGTGCTGCCCTCGGTTCACTCAACAAGGATAACAACCCTTTATTTCTCCTGCCCCTATAACATGGAGACTGGGAATCCAACACCAGCCACAAGTGATCATTTCGGCAAGCAACCCAACCTTTTTCCAACACACTGTAAAATCCACATGCAGACTCATACACGAAACCTTGCAAGAAAATCTTCCTGAGGGGGTCTGAAGCACCTGCTGCTGGAGGGAAGGAGGGAGCTGTGGGTTGGGATTGAGGAGCAGCGTGAGGAGGAGGGGCCTGTGGGTTGGGATTGAGGGGCACTGGGAATAGGAGGGGGCTGTGGGTTGGGACAGAGGAGAAGGGTGAAGAGGAGTAGGCTCTGGTTGGGATTGAGGAGCAGTGAGCATAGGAGGGACTGAGGGTTGGGACTGAGGGGCACTGGGAAAAGAGGGGACATGGGTTTAGGCTGAAGAGCATCTTCATTTGGGGATCCAGCAGGACAGGGGAAGGCAGCAGGTGATTCTAATTCCTTAGGGATATTCTGTGTGTTTGTGTGTGTGTGTGTGTGCAGGAGAGGAACATGCTCTATGCCCAGAGGCCTTTATTCCTCCAGGCTGCAAGAACAGAGGGGCTGTCAGGAAGTTGCCCCTTCAAAGCCACACACAAAAAGGCCCTTCTGAGGAAAGGGAAAATCCTGAAGAGAAAAAATAACATCAAAGAGAACTCCAGTAAGACCTCGGGGAGTAGTTTATCACCTGACTAGGAGCTTGAACCATGGACCTTCAGATTAAAAGTCCGATGCTCTGCCAACTGAGCTAGCCAGGATCACAAAGTAAAAGAGCAAGTTGGTGCAGAGGAGAAACTAGTCAAGAAAACAAGAGCAGGAAACAATACAGGAATCCTGCTGCTCTCTCTGGCCTGGTCAGGGGGCTGTGCCGATCATGTGTCCGCACTAAGTTCAGCATCAATATGGAGATCCCGGGGAAGCTTGGGGTACCCAGGTTGCCTAAGGAGGGGTGAACCGGCCCAGGTCGGAAACAGAGCAGGTCAAAACTCCCGGGCTGATCAGTAGTGGGATCGCGCCTGTGAATAGCCCCTGCAGTGTAGCCTGGGCAAGACAGTGAGACACGGTCTCTTTTTATACAGACACCCCCTGCAGAGCCTGCAGGGGGGGATGGGAGCACCCACACACTGGGGATTCTGACTTGGGGGGGAGGGATGCACCCAAGCAACATGGATCCTGAAAAGGGGAACAGAGACACCCACAGATCCCGGATGGGGGCAGGCAGGGGAAACCACACACGGGAGCTAGTTCATGGGGTGGGGGACAGAGACACCCATTGGAGATCCTGGATGGGAGCACCCACATGATGGGGATCTTGAACTGGGAGGAGGGAAGCACCATGTACCAGAGGTTCTCAAGGGGGAACAGGGACACCCACACACCAGGTGTCTTGCAGCAAGAGCTGCGGTCTTGATTTACACAGGGCAGTGACGGGGATTTAACCACCTCCCTTGCGGAGCTTGTTCCACTAGATGATTAGCCTCATTGAAGTACCCAGACCTTTTAACAATAAGAAGTGAAATGAAATGGCCGCATGATGGCAACAGAGCCTAAGAAACGTGTTAGTCTCTAAGGTTCCACACGTACTCCTGTTCTTTTTGAGGCTACAGACTAACACGGCTGCTCCTCTGAAACCTCAGAGATGAGAAGCGATGTTCTTGTTCAATGTGCATTGAAGCTGAACAGGGAGATGTTTCCTCTTTGATTCCTAAGCCCCCAACTCTAATCCACTAAACACCCCTTTCCTCCCACAGCCAGGACTAAAACCCAGGAGTCATAACTAGTGCCCCCCCCGTTAACCTTCTCTCCGTGAGGAGGAGGAAGAAGCTCTGAGACCCCTGTGCTGTCCCCTTGCCACCCTACCTGGGCTGCACTTGAAACCCAATGGGGTTCCCTTGGGCAGTTCTGAATCTTGCTCCCAGGAAGGGTGTAATTTTAGGAGCAGGTTCCAAATAGTGCAATTAACCAGCCAGAAGGGGCAGCAGGTATCAGTGTAGGAGCCATTGAAATAATCACAGCAAAGTAGTTCAGGGAAACTGTTATTAATGAAGTGTGAGTGAAAGGTGAGAATCTGATGGTGTCAGTGTCACACTAGAGGGCACTGAGATGGTTTTAAATTAGTCATCCAAACCCAGCCACCACCTAGCACATGTTTTAACCTCTTCCTCTCTTACCGTTGCTCCTTATCAGGGAAGGGGAGAGAGCAAACGAGCAATAGAAACAGAGACCTAGTGACCGAAGCAAACATTTCTTTGCTCCTTGCTTGGCTCTGTCAGTTATTCGGGTACAAACTCACCCCCACCCACTGTCTTTGCTGGGCTCAGTGGGCAGGAAGAGCTCAGCTGTCAGTGGGACTTGGGGAGCTCGGGACATTACTGGGAGCTGCTTGAACGTTTAGGTGAAAACCACCTAAACACGGACACAAGGTCTAGGCTGCAGTAACTCATCTTGCATCTGCGGCTGTTGAAGCTACAAGGCAGAGGACTAAGTACAACAATCAAACTTACGTTTGACCTCAGAGAATAAAACAAATGTGTCTGTGAAAAGAGGGGAGTCGAGTTCAATCCCTTGTCACCATCAATGTGCAAACTAGGAACCTGTTGCTTTGCATTCCTGATGTGTCGCCCTCATGTGGCTATTCTGTCTCAGTCCCTTTAATTAAAAAAATGTGTTTTTTCATAAAAACTATATTTTCCTTGTAGAGACGCAGGGGCAGATTAATCCACAAAGGAAAGGGGATTCCAAGGCAGTTCTGGAGGAGAAGGGAACGTTTTCAGCATCACTAAATTATTTTGTTGTGCCTCACAGAGAGAGAAAGAGAGAGAGAAAATAAACCTATTAATCTGAGCTACCGACACAGTTCACAGCATGAAATACACAATTTTGTGTTCAATGAGTTGTGTTCTTTTACATAACATGAAAAATATGTATTGGGCAATGCATGAAAACCTCACTGCATTGAACAACCCACTTGATCTAGTCAATGTACTACAGAATATTTAAAGAAGTTAAGAAAGATGTGATTATAAATTAATGTGTTGTGCCATTTACACACGCACAAGACATAGAAGAAACTGAATTATTTGAGCTACTAAAATGTCCACTTTCTTACAGCACGTTAGGTCTCAAGGTTGTTTTAATTTGCTTATTTTTTTGGAACTAGAAATAGAGAAAGAGTACACTGAAGTCAGTGGAATTACCGCAGTGAGGGATTAGTCTCATTATTTGTCACTAACAAAACCTTTGTTAACAGAGAGTTAACTTTAACTGTGAATATCTCTTACCTTCCAGAACATTGAGTTCAGTAAAACTCAAACTCTGGAAAAACCGGGAATACAGAGTGAGGGTACATGCCCAGATAACCTTAACTCTGCCCTCTAGAAGAGAATCCGTGATAGCATATGAGAACAAGGAAAGGTTTGGGGACAAATTACAGCTACTTCCCAAGAGTTTGTTTCTTCTGTAATTAATTGATTCTGGCCCCATCAATTGATCCTGGCCTGGTGTCTGGCCGTGGAATATACTGTTTTTATCTCAGCATATTTGTAAAGCAGTTTCTTCTTTAAAAGCTCCTTTATTCTAGGTTATACAAACAGGTCACTTCCCCAGCTATTTCAAGGAGATGGAATTTTCCTGACCCACAGGGAACTTAAACTAACATGCTCAAGATCACACATTCCTTAGGAGAAAACGAAGAGGAAAAAAACCCAAACCCACCAAACCGTTGCTGTTTCTACCCAAATGATCAATGAGACCAGAAAGTGAGACTGTGCAATTAACTGTCTGGGACTACACTGACTCTGCAGTTACTTGGATGCAGACACACCCAGCTCTACGGTTGGTAAACATACAGAGACTCTGCTGCTGCTCATGAACTAGCAGCACATGACCTGTAAACAGCTGTCATTCGAATGCATCTGAAAGCTACATGGAACAACAATCTGTGTTAAAGGAAGGCTGCCATTTATTAGAGCCCCAACTGATGCCGTGTGCACAAACAGAGGATTGAATGTGTAACAGGGAGTTTGGTAAATCTTGGTTATTTTAGTTTTCTAAGAGGTTTCTGTCCACCTCCAGTAGAGTTTTCAGTCCCAATGGCAACTTACTTACCAAATGTAATACAGACTAGTCCATGCCTCCCAAGTGGATGTGGTTCTTGTTCTTCTGCACATTGTAGCCCATGGAGGCCAAGGACCTGCAAATGTGTCTTCATGTGCCTCTGTTTAATTGATGAAAACAAACCAAGACACTTAGAGTACTGGGACTGATTTCAGCTGGGGACATGTTTGCTAGGTTTTTATGCATTTGCACAGGAAAACATTGAGTGTGTCCATTCATTTCAGGGATCCCTATTTAGTGGAGCTCCTGCAAATAAAAGTATTTTTATTAAAGGAACAGGTTTGTAAGGGGACACTTGGATTTGAACCAAGGATCACTTGGTTTGCAGTCAAACACTCTACCACTGAGCTATACCCCCGAGCTATACCCCCATGACAGTTGCAGGGGCAAGTCAGTGATCTTAAGGATTTTGAAGGATGGGCTCTGCCTCAGAGAGCTCCTTTTCTATTCCCAGACCACGGGGGTTTTAAAAATGGGGTTTGATTAAACTTTATATACACATGTAGACACCACAGCTTGCACACCCACCAACATAGCTTCCCCCACTGACATAGCTACCACCTCTCGGGGAGGTGGGTTACCTGCACGGACGGGACAGCTCTCTCCCCTCCGCTTAGAGCAGCTTCATTATTTATGAATAGGTGGGAAATAACCTCCTGAATGGACAGAAACCAATGTATCAAATATTGCTGTGTCTGCATTCAATATGGGTAACTGGTCATATTGGGCTGGATTAGTAGGAGCGTTGCCAGCAGATCGAGGGAAGTGATTATTCCCCTCTAGTCAGCACTGGAGAGGCCACATCTGGAGCATTGCGTCCAGTCCCCGACCCCCCCCCCCCCCCCCCCAAACAAATTGGAGAGAGTCTAGGGGAGGGCAACAAAAATGATTAGGGGGCAGGGGACTTACGAGGAGAGGCTGAGGGCAGGGCCGCCCAGAGGGGGGGCAGGGAGGGCAATTTGCCCCAGGCCCTGCAGGGCCCCCAGGAGAATACAGTATTCTATAGTATTGCAACTTTTTTTTATGGAAGGGGCCCCTGAAATTGTTTTGCCCCAGGCCCCCTGAATCCTGTGGGCGGCCCCTGCCCAGACCGTGGTGCTGCCCCCCCACTCCACCCCCTTCCCTCGTTCTCCTCCTTCTGAGGCCCCACCTGTGCTCTGCCCTCACTCCCATCTGGCCACTTCCCACCCCTGCTCTTTGGCTGAGGCCTGCTGGTCGCTCGCCCCTCTCCTCCCTCAAGGCCTCCTCATGCCTCTCCACCCCCTACCCCAAGGTCTGCCTGCTGCCCCCACCTCTCTGCCCCGTCCCCTGAGACTCACCCTGCCCATCGCCCCCACCTCTCTGAGCCCTCCCCTGAGACCTGCCCTGCCCCCACCTCTCTGCCCCTCCCCTGAGACCCACCCTGCCCACCACCCACACCTCTCTGAGCCCTCCCCTGAGACCCACCCTGTCCACCTCTTTCTTTGGTCATCTGTTGTTATTCCTTGAAACATCAAGGATGGAATAAAAAGCTGAGTTTACTCCAGGGTGAGGAAAGAAAGGAGCCACCAACCCCCTGGCAAAGCTCAGTGCCCCAGAGAAAACCTGCCCCCTGCTCTCGCAATCACTGATGTACTGGGGATATGACGGGAAAGGGACTGTCTGAATGATCGAGGCAGGAAATGGACAACAAGCTACAGCAATGTCATTAGCCACAAACACGCTCTCCTCATGGTCCAGCCAGAAGGGAAAGGAGCAGGAATTCTTGCTGTTCAGCCACAGACACACTTACACAAGGGCACAGCAGTATGTGTGTTGTGGAAGCTGGTTTCAGGAAACAACTGGAATTTATCACTCAGTGAGAACAGAACTAGAGTGCAGTGAGAGCCATAGACCCAGGAACTAGTTGTGGCCAAGTGGTTAGGGTAATGGGCTAGAAACCCATTGGGGTCTCCCTGCACAGGTTCAAATCCTGCCAACTATGCAGGAAGTTGTGGTTCTTTAGCTTTAATGGAGCTGGGTCTTGTCTCACTCTCCAGTTATGTCTACATGAAAGAATAACATGGATTTAGTTAAAGTGTTTTAATTGAACAGCTGTTGCATGTCCACCCTATGTCCCTGTGTCACCAGAGCACATCCATGCTAACATCTCTTGGATCGCCACAGAGAGCAGTGCATTGTGGGTAGCTATCCCACTGTACAGCTGGCTGCAGGGTGCTTTGGGAAGGGTTTGCAATGCCTCACGAGCTGGTACAGCATCACATGATGCAGGTTTCTATCCCATTGTTCCATGGGCATCCTACTAGATTGCCAGCTGCTTTTCAACTGCAATGTGTGTGGTGGGGGAGAGAGACAGTGTGTGCGTTGTGGAAGAGTGAGTGTGTCGCACACTGTCTCTAAGTTCAGACAGCTGCTGGAAGCAACCAGTCCTGAGGCAGGGGACAGCCCCGACATCAGCCCCCCTTCTCTCACTGGCTCAGCTCAGCACAGCACTCTCTGTCACACACACACACACACACTGCTGCCTGCTTAGCTCTGTGTCAGGGGTGCTGGAACAGGGGGGTTAGAGGGCCATGGCCCCACCACTCTTTACTGGCTGTTAGGACAAATGATGGGGGGGGAAGGGTGCAGTCTTGGGGAAGAGGTGTCTGTGGGTGTGGCCTCGGGGGGAGAGGTGCTGTGAGTGGGGGTCCTTAGGGAAGGGGGTGTCATGGGGGTGCCACAGTTTGGACAATGGTGCCCCCCCCCACTGTAAGGAAGCTTCTGCCGCCCATGCTCTGTGTTGGCAGAGCAGGAGAGAGCAGCATCCACGGCAGTGATTTGCTCCCTGGGGCTCTGGCAGGGGGGCTCGGGAGGTGATTTAAAGGGCCCAGGGCTCCGGGCGCTGCAGGGAGCCCTGGGCCCTTTAAATCACCAGCCTGGGGAAGCCGGGCCGGGCTGGCACAGCGTACCGGCTCTTGCCGGTACCCCATACCTGAAGATACCGGCTTACTTTCACCTCCGGAAGGTCCTCATGTGGATCAATAACTCGTTAAAAGATAGGAAAGAAAGGGTAGGAATAAATGGTCAGTTTTCAGGATGGAAACAGGTAACTAGTGGTGTCTGTACTGGGGCCAGTACTAGTCAACATATTCATAAATGACCTGCTAAATAGGGAGCTGATAGAATTTGTAGATGATCCAAAACTACCGGCTTGCTTCCTAGAACGAACGCTCCTTGAGTGGGGTGATCCACAGGGAGTAGCTCAAACCTCCAAAGTGCCTGGCCAGGGGCAGGACATTAGCACAGCAAGGGAGGGGTGTGGCAGTGACATCACAAAGGCCTTTTACAGGACCTCAGACTATTGGTCAAAGGTGGTGGGGAGGTGGTGACCTCACAGAGAGATGCTGACATCAGGCAGGCAGGCAGGACAGGGGTGAGGGGCCAGGGAAACCTCAGAGACCCCTGTGGCTTTGCTTCAGCAAGTCTCCTTCTCCAGGTCTCTCTTTGAGGACTGAGAGAGTATTCGGGTTCATGTACGTGAGCGCCAGGAGGAACCTCTTTCGAGTTTTCTCCTTCCCTTTTAGTGATTTTACTAGAAAACAGAAGTCCCTGTTTAGAAGGTAAGAGCCTCCTCCAGGGAAGGGATGTCCTGGGCGTGTCACAGTTCGGATGCCAGTGGCCCCCCTACACTGTAAGGAAGTTCCCGCCGCCTGCTCTGTGGTCGCAGGGCGGGAGAGAGTAGCATCCACGGCAGTGATTTGCTCCTGGCTGCCGGAGCAGAGCAGCAGGCTCAGCTGTCAGAACTTCCCAGAGCGATGAAAGGGGAGGGGCCCATGGCTCTGTAGCAGGAATGCAGGGCAGGCGAGTTCACGGCGGGCATTGTGGGATACTGGAGGAGGCTAGTTATGGTGATATAATGAACAGCAACGTCTACTCTGTCACTTTAAGTTTGCTGCAAAAAGCTCTAGACCTCTCATCAAAGTCGTTTTATTTTGTCAGCAAAACAGGGCAGTTTTGTCACCAGACGTGGCATTGCAGTGTGTGCACCAGCCACAAGCTGCCGACCGAGGGAGAATAGTGTGTTTTTCACACACCTGAGCAATATAATTCTGCTGAAACAACTTTGTAGTGCAGACCTGGCCAAAGATTCACTCACACACTGCTTGCAAGGAAAACCTCACCTGCTCCTCTGCTTTGCAGAATCCAAACACAAGCAAAGCTTGTTAGGCCCTGGTGGCGATGGCAGGGAGTCAGGTGTGGGCAGACGCTGTGTTATAGCTACCCACAGGCACTATGTCTTAGCTGGCTAAAGCTTCTGTTTTGTAAACAGGAGATCCTAGGTTCAACTCCCAGTGGTGCCTTGTTGACTGGTTGGCGGGGCACCTGCTATTGGCTACTGTCAGAAGACAAGGTTCAGAGCTAGATGGGCCTTTGGTCTAGCCCAGTGTGGTTTTTCTTATGTTTTAAATAACACTCACAGGCAGTGATAATAGAGTTACTGAAGGTTTGGGAGTTAGGAGCGGGTAGGTCAGTGCTCCAGTCCCCACACAGATGACCCCCTCCCTCTGGGACGGGGCAGGTCTGAGCTCTCACCCAAATGCTCATTGTGGCTGCCAGAATCTCTGAGCAGCTCATTTAATTTACAGCAAAGGTTGAGTCCTGCTTTGTGCACCGTGTGTGAGAATGAAAATCCTAAACCGCCCTTTGAAATAACGAAAGCAGCAGGACGTGTTATTGTCCCTGCCCCCAAGCAGACAGACCAATGGAGAAATGCCGTCGAGTCCAAGGTGATACTCCACTGCCATGTTACCTTTTTTGCTGGCTAAACTCCTTCTTATCTGCCCAGCCCAGGCTGTCCTCTGCCTCAGCTGCTGCTCCCGGCCTGCTCTAGAGTCAAACACGCAGGGCCCCCAGGGGAACAGAGGCTGGGACAGGGCAGCAGCCTGGGCTGGGCTGGGAATTCTCGTTCCCTGAGAACTGACCTGGCTCCCTTCTCAACAGCAAACAAACCATTTCCACGTCCCCTCCGCAGAAAAACCAGCCTGGAGCCAAGGGCAGCAGGGGACGATTCCCTGCAGTTCCCACCGAGGCAGGAGAGAACCCAGGGTGTTTCTAGCAGAGCTTATGGAACTGAGGTGTGGAAACCAGCCTTTACTAACAGGTAGTTCCAGTTTAAGCTCAGTGTTTTTAACAATTTCTACAACATTAAATAACCCTTCAATCCTAGTGTCACCTTCCATAAAATTGCTTCAGCCTCCTAAGTGCCCAACTAAACATCTCTTCAAATCCAAGGGAGTGGAGATCAGTCAATGTTCAGAGTCATCCCACAGAAAAGAACCATGTTGTGGTACTTACTGGCCCCATCATGTGGCCATGGCCTTTCCCTCCTCCTCCAGAGTCAGAATGTGATCAGCTCCCACTGAGGGGGTGCAACACCCCTCCCTTGGTCTCTATGCCAGAGCTCCTATCAGCTCAGCGTCCTTCCTGCAAGAGTTGGCTGCTGAGAGGGTTACAATGGGGTAAATGAAGGCAGAGGAGGATTGTTCCTGATGGGTTTTCTTTGTGTTGCTCTGTGATCCTGCTGGAGGAAGCATCATTTATGTTTGTTTCAGTGGCTTGGGTTGGTCTCAGGTTGTGACCCTGAGTACAGGGATTCCTGCACTCTCTGCTCTTAGCCCCTCAGGGAATGGACAATGGAACAACTTCAGAAATTGGATAGAAAGTAGCCTAAGAAAGTGTAACATAAGTGAGAAGAAAAACACCATCATCATCATCTGCCCCTCCCTGGTGGTCTAGTGGTTCGGATTTGGCACTTTCACTGCCGTGGCCTGGGTTCAATTCCTAGTCAGGGGAAAAGTGACTTTAAACCAAAACTGCTTCAATTATTCTTCACTTACAACATAAACAAATCCCTGGTATTTTCCTGATTCCCCCATCTTCCCAGTGTCTCCATGGCAGGGCTGGCTCCAGGCACCAGCACAGCAAGCAGGTCTGTGGGGTGGTCAATGGAAAGGGGAGGCTTCAGCAGCAATTGGTCCCTCTCAGAGGGAAGGACTGGAGGCCAAAAGCGGCAGAGGTAGAGCTGCAGTTGATTGCAGCTTTTTAATTTTTTTTTCCACTTGGGGTGGCAAAAACACTGGATCTGGCCCTGCTCCATGGAAGACAATTTGTTAAATCCCAGATGAGTGCAGTTCTATCAGTTCTCAGTGACCCTAAGAACCAGCAGCCTCCAGCACAGCAGGTTTGGCCCTCAGAGCAGGGAATGTGTCCCCCAGGCTGCTGTTAGGCCACTGGATGCTCTGGGAATAGGACAGCTCTGAGTGCAACTTCCAGCCCAGCTGGGGATGTAGCTCAGTGGTAGAACATATGCTTTGCATGTATAAGGCCCTGGGTTCAATCCCCAGGTTCTTCTTTTCACCCTGCTACTTTACTCATGCCCAGAGGGGATGTGGCCCAGCAGTCTCCCTGCAGGAGTTTCAGTCCTGCTCAGTGAGGGGCAAGTGCCAATTGCATGGAAAGTCGGGGGCGGTTTCTGCTCCTAAGTCACCTCAGTACATGTAAGATTCCCACCCGCTGTGCTGCTTGGGACAAGGGTAGATGAGAAGGGCGAATCCTCCAGCACTGGAGGGAAAGGTCCCATCTGCACAGACTGAGAGGCAAGGAAACAGAGGGGCAGTCAGTGCTCAGAGAGGAGAGAGGTCAGTGATTTACACCCACCAGGGGACACTGTCTTTTTGAGTATCACAGGGGTAGCTGTGTTAGTCTGGATCTGTAAAAAGCGACAGAGTCCTGTGGCACCTTATAGACTAACAGACGTACAGGAGCATAAGCTTTCGTGGGTGAATCCCCACTTCGTCAGATGAATGGAGTGGGAATTCTGTGCCTGGCTAGCCAACTACAAAAGCAATTTCTCCTCCCTTGGTGTTCGCACCTCAGCTGCTAGAAGAGGGCCTCATCCTCCCTGATTGAACTAACCGCCTTATCTCTAGACTGATTCTTGCCTGCATATTTATACCTGCCCCTGCAAATTTCCATGACATTCATCTGACAAAGTGGGGATTCACCCAAGAAAGCTTATGCTCCAATATGTCTGTTACTCTGTAAGGTGCCACAGGACTCTTTGTCTTTTTGAGGCGAGTGCAGCTGGCTTGGGATGGTCCTGACGATGGATAGAAAAAAGGCTGGAGTCAATGACTGATGAGACCACAGAAGGGGAAGGGGAATGGCAGCCCCACAGAAGGTCCTGGGTGCTCAGATGCCCCAGTTATTGCACCCTGGCCTGTCGTAGAGAGAGAAAAGACCCAGTGGGACCCAGCCCCCCTACAGTGATCCCATGGACAAGAACCTGGCTGGGAGTGGGGTGAAGGTTCCCTGTGGGCAAAGGGGAGCTGAAATTCCTCCGTGTCCTGGAATTTAAGCAATGGAAGCTTCAAACCCTGCACGTGTGTGGGCTGAGGTGAGTCAGCAGAAGGTTGGGCTGGACAGGGGCGGCAGGTTAGTATAATTTTTGGTCGTTCCCAGAATGGGACCAAGTCCTGCCCCACCCCACAGCTGTGTAAGGCTCTCGGGGGGGGGGGGAGTTTGGGTGTGGGAGGGAGAGGGATTGGGCTCTGGGAGAGAGTTTGGGTGCAGGGTCTGATCTCAGTCAGGGGATTGTGCTGCAGCAGGGTGTGTGGGGGGCAGGGTCTTGGAGAGAGTTTGGGTGCAGGTGTGGGGTCTGGGTTGGGGGTGCAGGAGAGGGTGAGGGGTGCAACCTTTACCTCGGGCATCTCCCAAAAGCAACCCGCACCCCCTTCTGGAAGCAGCCCCTAAGTGGGAGGGCAGGGGGCGTCTCTGAGCATGGCTGCCCGCAGACTCCACCCCTGAAGCTCCCATTGCCACAGTTCTCAGAGTTGGCTCTCGGGGCGGGGGCAGCACGTGGAGACCCCACCCCCCACCCCAGGGGCCGCAGGGATGTGCCAGCCGCTTCCGGGAGTGGCGTGCCACATGGAGCGAGGGTGGGCAGGAAAACGCCTTAGCCCTCTTGTGCTGGTGGTGGTGGTGGCGGGGGTCTCCGGCTCTTTTAACTTGACCGGGGCAGCAGGCAGGACCAGGGGGGACACTCCCAAGGGCCTAACGTTGCTTTGCACAACAATAAATCTTGGAACAGGACAGAAATGAAATGGCAGCAGAACCTAAGGAATTAAAAGCCTCCGGATTCTTGTGTGTGCACTGACTCCGAATGGAAACTGTAATTTGACTCGCTTTGTGTCTGCGGCTGGTAAAATATCAAGGCAAAGCCATTCCAGTGATTGTGACCCTGGGATTGAGGAGGCTTTAGTCTTATTAAAATGTAACTAGCATGTTACACTTGTGTTTTTAAAGGTGGCTTCCCCAAGCAATCCCAAGTTGTTCTTCCCACAGCTGGCTGATGGGGGGCAGCAGGGGATCTCCCCAATCTGGGGGAATCTCTCTGGGCCCCACTGTTAGTTCTCCATCCTTTCTCCTCCTAATCACAGACACCCCTCCCCACCCCATTATCAGTGTTTTGGAGCAACCCCTCCCTCCCTCCCTTTATGGGATACAGACTCTCTGTGACAGAGACTGACTGGGGCTCCTCTCTGCACAGCCCCAGTGGGGAAGGAAAGAGAATGGGTGGGGCAGGGCGGGGAGGCGGGGGGGGAAGACGGGCAGGAGTCAAATGGGACTAAACCAGAATCGAGATTTTCTTCCTGTTAAAATGTCCTGGAGTCTCATCACTGAAAAGCTGCGTCTTGAGTTAGGTTTGATGCATCAGCCTTTCAATTACCAGGCAAAGGTGTGAACCCCAGAGACTGATAACTGCCTGCTTCCCAGCATGATCTAAAAAGCATCTGCAGTGGTGCAATTGGTTGGTATAAAGGGGGCTACTGCTGGGGTTATGAGTTCAAGCCTTGTCTGAAGCACTGGTGTTCATTATCCATGTAGTTTCCCCAGCTTGCTTTGCCCAATGCATAGGGGAAAGGAGATTGAGTTTTAACATGTGGCAGTGGGTGTACAACTTGGAAACATCCCCCCTGTGCTGCCATTAGCTCCAGTACATTATTCACTGGCAGGGAGAATTGATTTATTTGCTCCTGTGAAAGCCGCCAGGACAGGTCTGTGGGCAGCAGAGCTCCCTGCTTTTTCCAGCACACCCCTGGCTCCTTCCCTGCCCCAGTCACTGCTGTAGGAGGATCCTATATGTACTGAGCCTAAACATTTCACTGGGCCTTCTTAGCACAGTTGGCAGCATGTCAGTCTCATAATTTGAAAGTCTCGAAGCTCAAGCCTCAGAGAAAGAAATGGTTCTGTTTCCTGCTTTGGATTTTCTAAAGGAATTCAGAGAAAAGAAAGTAGAGGAAAGTGGTTTTTAGACACCCTCCCACCCATCTAACACACAGAGGCTTTTCCAAGGCATTAACTTTTCCTTCTCTGTGCAGTTTGTATTCTCCATAGAGCAAAATAAACCAAAAACTTGCAAGTCTAAGCCTAATACAGTACAAAACTCAATACAGATCAAATCTCACCCTCAGAGATCTTCCAATAAGCTTCTTTTGCAGACTAGACTTATTTCTTGTGTAAGCAGAGTCAGGATGAGATCTACCCTGACATCTGGTGATACATTATGAGGAGTGGGCAAAGGAATTTTAGGAATGTGCATTTGCATTGGTAAACCCACTCCACTTAGCATAACACACAGCAGCATGGGATGGTTATTTTCACACTGTGGAATCCCCAATTTCTTTGTTATTGGGGCAGGAAGGGAAAAAAAGTGCTGTTACCTTAATTATGTGAATGAGGAACTATGAGACTGCTTTATGACAGAAATGACTCAACCTACATTAAATAGTACTTGCTAGACAAGGGACATGGGTTCCAAAACCCAGTGAAGGGAGAAAGGTTGTGGACTGGTGTGTGTACCTGATAGTATGGGTCCCTTTTGAGGGCCTAGAACACCATTTGCACATCCTCCTTTCTCCACTGTTAAAGAGCAGAGCTAATTTTGAATCCTTTAGGAGTCCATCTGGAGGCTGGTGACCTAAATTCACGTTGGGCCAAGGTGGCACTGGCGCTCCTCTACTACAAGTTGAAACCACTAAGAGCTGAAATCACTAAAAGAGCTAAGCTTACTGAGCTGAGATCACTGAGTGGGGGAGCCTGAAGATCAATTGCTAAGCAGCTGGCAGAGCGGAGCAGTCTGCAGCATGTTGGTGCAGCCCGTGGAACAGTAAGCAGTGTGGCGCAGTTCACAGGGATGGCTGATGCGGTTCACGGGTTGGCTGGAGGAGCGGCACAGCTGGTGGAGTGGAGCCAGTCGTGGTGAAGGCTGCAGCAGAACTCCACGGAAAAGCGGGGCAGTCGGCCCTGGCCCATGTAAGGTGTCCCTTAACACCCTGTGTTTGCCCCCCCCCCACCATTTCCACCCAGGCTGGGGGGGGGTAAAACTCTGCAGATAAACTTTTGAACTCTGGGGTGGCACTGACCAGAGACTGAGACTTTTGGGTTGTTGGACTTTGGGGTGATTGGACTTAAGACCCTAAGGACAGTGCCAAATGTGCTTGGAGGTGGGTTTTTTTGCTTATGGTTTGTGTATAGTCCTGGTTGTGGTGTCTCTCCAAAGTGATGCCGCATTGTTTCCCTCCTTTATTAAAAGGATTTTGCTACACTCGGACTCTGTGCTTGCGAGTGGGGAAGTATTGCCTCCTAGAGGCGCCCGGGTGGGGGTAGGTAATTGTCCCAGGTCACTGGGTGGGGGCTTGAGCCAGTTTTGCATTGTGTTATTGAAACGGAACCCCTGGATACTGAACCCGGCACTTGTTGCTGCTAGCTCAGAGGGGCAGAAGGGTTACACTTGTCTGGGCCCAACCTTTTCACCTGGTATAGCCCTTGTTCCAGCTCAGGTGGTAGCTAGGGGATGTCTCATGACTGCAGCCACCTTTGTTCTGTTCCACCCCCTTATACAGCTTTGGTACAAGGCAGGAATCTTTTGTCTCTCTCCTGGGGAAGAGCCCCAGGTTTAAGATGGATTCCTGTACCAGGTGACATGGTCACATGTCCTGTGAGACCCCCAAGCCTTCATTCTTCCTGGCCTGACTCACAGATGGTGCAGGACAGAGCCATCTCCAGTCAATTGTCCTGGTTAATGGGAGCCATCAAGAGTCCAAACCACTATTAATGGCCCTCACTTTGCATCATTACAACAGGACCACAGAGTTATAGTTCATATTTCTAGTTTCAGATACAAGAATGATCGAGTCATGCAAATAGGATGAACACACACAGTAGATTATAAGCTTTGTAATGATACTGCACAAGAGACCTTTTGCATGAAGCATGTTCCAGTTACATCATATTCACACTCATTAGCATATATTCATAAAATCCTATGGAGTGCAACGTCACAGCAGGGAAAGGGTTTTACTGCGGCACTTGGGAGCAGTTGAGTTTCATGTTCAGGCTGTGGTATGAGTTCCTCCAGGTTTCTCGTAAGCACACAGGGACCTTAGCGGGTACTCTCGATACAGGAATGGCCCAGACATGATAAAGTGATGGGAATTGCATTTTCCTTTTTTATTTTTGTATTTCCAATGACATTTCTGTTTGTGATTTTGTTTTGCTTTGTATAACTGTGTTTTCTC
>RQSS01104997.1:0-21888 GCA_003846335.1 Cuora mccordi | reverse complement strand
TCCAAGGGTGATTGGTATTGATTAATTCATAACATGAAACTGGAGTCTCGTGGTAGTAACTCAATTAATGTGGTTTTCAGAAGACTAAATTAACTAAGAGACAGAAATCCCAGAGACCACCCAGGCTCAAAATATGGGCTGAGATTCTCTCAGGAGCCAAGTCCCCACTGAATTCCTGCCCTGAAGCCCTGGGGATTGCACTGGCTGGACAGACCAGGTCTAAGCATTAGGGCCAAGCCCCATGAAACAGGCTGATTTGTGGTAAGAACGATTGGGTTTTGCCCTAGTTCTGTTCTGAACATGCTCAGCAGCAGCAATGCCTTCTGGGTAGCTACCTACAGTCCCAGTCCCTGGAAAGATCACAGAACAGCGGATCCTGAGAGATGTGAAGAGGCTGCATTGTGGGACTCATGGAACCACTGTGGCTGATCCTTGCCCACGTACAACACGGAACAGGTCAGACTGACCCAGGTCAGCACCGCCCAGGGGTTAGTTTTGCTACAATCCAGTGTAATCCCAGTGGTACTTGGCTTGGACCTGAGCTGTTTGAAGCCCTTTTGTGTGTGGATTCAAGGTGCTCAGGGTCAATGCAGCATTTAGCCCAGTGATCTCCTCTAGTGTAGGCCGGCATCTGAGTTTAACCCTTCATGGACCAAAAAGGGAATTCAGAATCCCAGTGAGAAACCTCATCTCCTTGTTGGGCCTGGGGTGTTTATCAAGGAGTCTTTCCTTCATAATGGCTGCATTTCCTCACTGCTTAGTGCTGTTGTGGGGGTGGCAGCCTGGTTTAGCGGTTTGGGCATGGGACTGGGCCTTCAAATACCTTGGTTGTATTCCCAATTCTGCCACTGACCTGCTGCATGACCTTGGACAAGTCGCTGCTCTCTCTGTGCCTCAATTTCCCTTCCCCACCCTTTGTTTGTCTTGTCTACTTCAACTGCAATATTGTCCCTCATGTCTTATGCAGGGCCCAGATCTCATTTGGGGGGATGTGGGGACTGTGATCCAAATAAAACTAATAAGTTCTATGATACAAATCAGTAACATAAGAGTTTATTATTTGATAGAATATTGGGTCGGAAGGGAACTCATCAGATCATTTAGTCCAACCCCCTGCTCAAGGACCAATCCCCAGACAGATTTTTTCCCCAGATCCTTAAGTGGCCACCTCAAGGATTGAACACAACCCTGGGTTTAGCAGGCTAATGCTCAGACCACTGAGCTATCCCTGCCTCCAATCAACAGCTTGTAACTTCCCCATCTCCAGCCTGAAGGCAGCACTCAGCTAGTTCAGGCTGCAGCTCTTGTGATTCAAGCCTCACTGATCATTTAACAGCTTCAGTTCTGTAAGAAGCACAGGTACCAACTTTCCAATGTGCCAGGAGCAGACACCTGGCTCTGCCCCCACTCCACCCCTTCCCCCAACTCTACTCATCCCAGTCTGCCCCATCCCCCGAGGCACCACTTCTTACTCCTCCCTCACATAGCCCCCACAGCTGAGCTAGACAGGCCTTGGAAAGCACTGATCAGCCACACCACCTTTCTGTGCCCCCCCAGAAGCCCCCACAGCCAGTGTCCACCTTGCCTCTCTCAGCCCCCCTCCCCCAAGTCCAGTGTGCCCACCAGGACCCACCACCCAGAGAAAGACAGACCAACATAAAGAGAACTTTTATTTTTTTTAAAGCAGGGGAGCTGACCAAAGGTACAGCCATTACACACCTGTAGCAGATACCCAGTAGACCCAACCCCCAGGCTGGTGCACCCCGGATGACCAAAAACTGACCAAAAATTAGCACAGGACAGTGGGTAGCACTTCTCTCCCCAGCCCTATAGAGCCACCCCTCCCCCCATCCCCATCTCAGCAGGGCCAATCCCCCGCAACACCTTCAAACCCTGCTGCAGCCTTCGGCAGCCCCTCCCCACACAGCCTGGGTGTTCCCCTCCCCGCAGCTGCTCCCCCGCAGGGGCACAGCAACTGCCAGGCGAGCAGGGCAAGGGCAGGTAAATCGAAGCTTCGCCGTGGCAGCAACAACTATTCACCTTCTTCCCCTCGGCCCCCCCAAACCAGAACCCCCCCTGCCGTGAGCCAGGCGCAGCCACGGGGTGGCAGGTGCAGGCGTGGAGAAACCAGCAGCCCCCTCCCCCATACGAGCAAGTCAAGGCCCCTGCACCCGAGCCAGGCGCCAACAGCAGCCACGTGGAGCTGCAGCAGGAACGCGGCCACCACCAGCCGAGACATCCCGAAACCGAAACCAAAAATCGCGCAGGCGCAGTAACGAACCTTTAAAGCTTTTTTTTTTTTTTTTTAAACCCGTTGGGGTACCGGGGGCCCAACCCCGCGGGGGGGGGGGGGGGGGAATTAAAAACCAACCAACAGAAAAAGCGAAAGCCCCGCCCCCAGGGGCAGCCCCTGAACAGGCAACATTCGCTGCAGGAGAGAAGCCGCGCGATGCTGGCCGGGCTCTGCCTTGGCAGCTCCTGCAGCAGCCGCCGGGTGGTTCCCTTCCTGGGACTGACTCGGCTGCTGCTGGGCGGGGAGGAGCCCCGGGAACATTGCAGCCTGCAGGCGTTTGTGTGACATGTGCCCCAGGGCCCTGAGGCTGGGGGGCATCCCCCTATCGCGGAGCCCTTGAAGGAGCAGAGTGTGTGTGTCTAAGGAGCAATACCTAGAATTCACTGATACATTAAATATATGTCAGTTTTAAGCATTTTTCCCAATATTTATTGAGTTAAATGTTCACAATTGTACATAAATTTGGGGTTTAGCATTTCCTTCCAATTGCTCTCAAATTCAATTTTCACAATTGCAGGAAATTAGGGGGGGGGATATGTCAATAGTGAGTCAGACCCCAATGATTTAATGTCATTAGATTCAAAAAGTTGAAGTTTTATAACCATGAAAACATAGATGGTCACATCACCTGTCAACAGATGCAGAGTCACTGGCCTTCAATCAAACACAAATAAGTTCTCAAGCAGCCTTGTTCTTACTTTGCGTATCTCCAATTATCATTTATTATCAATTGAAATATTTTTTCATTGGTCTGTGTGGAGACAGCAAAAGGAACATTTGCCAACATTTATGAATAAAAGCTAATTCTTCCAAGCCTGGTGATAAGAAACTCTCAGGCTAAAAGCTTGGTTAAACTGGAATAAGTGTTTTCAAGACGTGATTCTCATTTACACTGATGTTGCCGGCCCAAAAGGCCTGAAGCAGCAAACAGTGGTTCGTTGCCCGGAGTGCCTCGCTCCAATTAGACACACCAGGGTGGAGAAGCAAAAAAAAAAAAGGTTTATTTTGAGATCTCAAAGCAAAGCACGTGCTCGGAGACACAGACAGGTCTCAGATCGAGCACCAACCATACAAGCAGCTCTCTCTCTTTATACATGATTTTAGCTAAGCATGTCTATTACCCCCAATGCCCAGCTCCCCCTCCCACCCCCTCTTCTTCCCTCCCTTCTAGTTCCCATACAGCAAGCACATTATAAAGCAGCAATTATATTGAGCTGGTTAAATCATACTTGGCAAAAAACATATTATCTCGTTAGTAACTTTTCTTGACCGGTCATTCTGTTTCACTCCCTTCAGCCAGGTGCAAGCAGGCTGTATAATTGCCTCCTGGTACTGATAACTAGTTGCCACACATTCCATTCTTTCCATCTGGCCTGTGGGGTTAATTAAAGTCTAAACATGGAAGCGATTCGGACAAGCAGAGGCCTAATACAGGGAGCCTTCATTGGCACTGTCATTTTCCACCCCTCTGTTGACACTGGGCCATGCCTGGTGCCACCAACAATTCCCTCCTTTGAGAATACTCAACAAACCTTTGGCTGAGTGTTCTCATATACTGTGGACAAAACGTAATTGAGTTTTATCGAGCTGGGGCTGTCAATGAGAGGGTACATAGGGACCTTCGGGGCACGGGGGGTACAAAGTTTACGGAGGAGCAGTTAGAGAGATTAAACTCTTGGGCAAAGCAAATCTTCAGGTTCTCATACGTATTTGACTCTAATTTGTTAGGGATTCCCCTCCATCCCGCATGTGCCTGGGGAGAAACGGGAGTCAACGAGAGGTGTGTTCCCATAGCAAAGAGTAACATTGTGACAAACCCTAGGCCTGGATCCATACTGGGCAAGTGATCCTAAGGCCTAACAATTACAATTCCCCAAATACTCACAAAATTACTACTACTAATAACAAGCAGATTAAAAACAAAAGGGACCAAGCCCACAGGTTAGGCTGGCCCTGTGAAAATAAACACAGCCAACGCTCAGAGTGTTCACGGGGAGTGCGCTGTAACTGTCCAAAGGGGTCACAGGGCATTCCCAGCAGGCCTTACTGTCGCCTGAATAACAGCTTAAGTCCCAGATCGTCGTTGGCAGTCTTCTCCGCAGGTTGGACGGTCCACCGTTCAGGAGCTGGCACTGCTTTCAGACGGGAGTAGTGGATCCAGTTCTTGTATCCCTCGACCTTTGCTGCTGTGTGGGTGATCAGCAGGATGGTGTGAGGTCCCTTCCACTTCTCTTGGAGAGGCTCGTCCTTCCAGGTACGAACGAGAACGGAGTCACCGGGCGGCAGGGAGTGGACAGGGGCATCCAGCGGGAGAGGCTGCAAATCTTTGGTATACCTGTGGAGAGAACAGAGAACAGCAGACAGAGAGCACATGTACTGAGATAAGAAACCGCAGCCTACCTCCCACTCCCCTAACAGAACCGGTGTACCATTCATAGGCCATGCCCTCCCAAACATAATCTCAAAGGGACTAAGCCCTAACCTGCCCTTTGGGAGAGCACGAACTCGGAGTAAAACAAGGGGTAAGGCATCAGGCCACCGAAGAGAAGCCTCTTGGCAGACCTTTGAGAGATGCCGCTTGAGTGTCTGATTAGTACGTTCCACTACTCCACTGGCCTGTGGTCGCCATGGAGTGTGGAGCTTCCAGGTGATCTGTAGAACATCTGAAATCCCCTGAATGACTTGCGATGTGAAGTGTGTTCCATTGTCAGATTCCATCCACTGGGGGAGTCCAAAGCGAGGAATGATTTCCTTGACAAACTTGAGAGCTACCGTTCTGGCAGTGTTGTTTCGGCATGGGAAGGCTTCAGGCCATCCGCTAAATCGATCCACCAAGACGAGGAGGTATCTGAACCCTTGGGTCCGGGGGAATTCAGTGAAGTCTATTTGCCACATCAATCCTGGCCCTGGGGTAGGTTCCAGAGTGGCTGGCGGCACTGACACTCCTGGTCGAGGGTTGTTCTTTTGACAGACTAAACACTCAGCCTGTACCTGGGAAGCCAGGGGTCTTAATCCAGAGGTTAGAAAATACTTATTCATAAGCTGGGTGAGAGCCTCCCTTCCAGCGTGAGTGGTCTGATGTAGTTTCTGTAGTACTGGCCGTATTAGGCTTTTAGGTAGGAGGATTTTTCCTTCTGTGGAGTGGAGCCATCCCTCCTTTTCCTGGAGCCCAAGGGAGTCGGCCAGATTCCTTTCTTCACGAGAGTACTGAGGGGCTGGGAGCTCACCCACTGATGGGATGAGGGCATGCACATGGGCCTCCTCAGCTTCCAACGGTTCCAGGGTGGCAGCCCGCTTGGCTTCCCTGTCGGCCCTAGCGTTGCCCTTGGCTACGTCCTGGTCTTCTCTTTGATGGGCCTTGCAGTGCACCACTGCTACCTCTGAGGGGAGCTGTACCGCTTCCAGAAGCCGGAGAATCTGTGTCCCATGCTTGACCGGGGACCCTTGAGCTGTAAGCATTCCTCTTTCCTTCCACAGACCTGCATGAGCATGTAGCACTCCAAAGGCATATCTGGAATCAGTAAAAATGTTAACTCTTTTTCCTTTTGACAGTTCGAGTGCACGGGTTAAAGCTACCAATTCAGCCAGCTGGGCTGACGTTCCGGCAGGCAAACTCCTTGCTTCCACAGTCTCGTGGAGAGTTACAACAGCATAGCCAGCCCTCCTTTGTCCGTCTGTAACAAAGCTGCTGCCGTCAGTGTACCACTCATACTCTGCATTGGGGAGTGGCTGATCTTTTAAGTCTGGACGGCTGGAGTACTGGGCATCTATGATTTCTAAACAGTCATGTTCCTGCTCCTCTGTTTCTGGCAACATAGTGGCTGGGTTGAGGGAGGGGCAGGTCTGCAGGGTAACGTCAGGATTTTCTAGGAGTTTAGCCTGGTACCGAGCTACCCGAGCCTGTGTGAGCCAGAGACCACCCTTAGTGTCCAGCAGGGCTTGAACCATATGAGGGGTATACACCTGCACAGTCCCCCCCAAAGTCAGTTTCTCTGCTTCACCAAGCACTAGGGCAGTTGCCGCGACAGCTCGCAAGCAAGCTGGCCAGCCCTTGGCAACTTGATCCAGTTGTTTAGAGAAATATGCCACAGGACGTTTCCAAGTGCCTAATAATTGAGTAAGCACCCCTAGAGCCATTCCCTTCCTTTCATGCACATACAGTTGAAACGGCTTAAAGATGTCTGGCAGACCGAGTGCCGGGGCTTCCATTAGCTTTCGCTTTAACACTTTAAATGCCTTGTCAGCTTCTGAGGACCAGTGAAAGGGGTTGTGATCCATTCCCTTAACACATTCATACAAGGGCTTAGCCCACAGTCCGAACTCTGGGATCCATATTCTGCAAAAGCCTGCCATGCCCAGAAAAGCCCTGAGCCGTTTACGATTGCTTGGGACAGGAATTTGACAGATAGCTTCCTTCCTTTCGTTTGAGAGCTGTCTTTCCCCCTGTCTTATGTGAAATCCTAAGTACTGTACTTCTGAGAGGGCAATCTGAGCCTTGCTCAGAGCTACCCGGTATCCTCGGAGACCAACAAAGTTCAGGAGGCTCACAGTGGCGTGGAGGCAAGGGGTTAATCCCACAGCCCCTATTAACAGATCGACAACGTACTGCAGGAGGAGAATCCCGTCCGGAGTATTCCACTCCTCCAGGTCTTTGGCCAGCGCCTGGCTGAAAAGCGTAGGGGAGTTCTTAAATCCCTGTGCTAACACAGTCCAGCAGAGTTGTTTCTTAACCCTTTTCTCGCCTTCCCACTCGAAGGAGAAAATCTCCTGAGATTGTGTGTCGACTGGAATTGTGAAGAAAGCGTCTTTCAGGTCTAGGACCGAAAAGTGGGTGTACTGGCCCCCTATAGAAGCTAACAGTGTATACGGATTTGGAACAAGGGGGTGCAGAGTCTTAACCCGTTCATTAACTGCCCTCAGGTCCTGGACCAGCCGATAGGTGCCATTGGGCTTTCGAACAGGCAGGATGGGGGTGTTCCAGGCTGACTGGCATTCTCGCAGTACCCCGTACTTCAGAAACTGATTTATAGTTTCCTGCAGCCCTTCTCTGGCCTCCCTCTTGATCGGATACTGCTTGATCCGCACCGGACCTTTTCCTGGCAGGAGCTGAACCTTAATGGGGGTGTGATGTGCTGCCTTTCCTGGGACCCCCGATGCCCATACTAGAGGAAAAACCTGGTCCTCCCACTGGCTCCACTCTGGGGCTTGCATGGCTGAGGGCTCAACTGTAAGGGTCATTATCCAGGCATTCTCTGGGGGCAGGGTGAGAGTGATTTCATCTTGGGTGAAGTGCAGGGTGGCCCCTAAGCGACAAAGCAGATCCCGTCCCAGTAGAGGCGTTGGGCAGTCAGGGAGGTAAACCAGCTTGTGGGAGAGAGTTCTGTCTCCCAAAGCACATTCTGCTGGGGCATACACTGGACATTTGATTCCTTTCCCTGTAGCGCCGACCACAGTGAGGAAATCTGCCACGGGCAGCTGGAGGGGTTGATTTACGGCGGTTCGAGCTGCTCCAGAGTCTATTAAAAAGTCTATTTCCGAATTTCCCACCCGCATTTTTACTCGGGGTTCCGGGGGCAGGATAGGCCGTCTCCCCTGACACCCCTAGTCTTGATTCTCTGCTGCCATCATAGGGGTATCTTCCCTCTCGGGGCACTCATTTTTCCAGTGTCCCTCCTTTTGGCATATGGCACACTGGTAGCGACCCAAACGCCTTTCCTGTGAGCCAGGGCGCCCACGTCCACGGCCTCTCATCCCCCGGCCCCTTCCACCTCCTTCCTGAAACTTTCTTTTGTCAGGGGCTGCATGGCTGGTAAAAATACCCTTTATAATTGCCTCAGTTGCTGCATTATCAGGGTCTGCGTTAGTGTTTTGCCGAATGGTATCCCGGATGCGCTGCAGAAAAGCGACCGGACTCTCCTTTGGCTCCTGGATGAGCTCGTAAGGCTTGGCCCAATTGTTATGGCGAACAGCTGAGCGTCGGAGTCCGAGCAAGAGCAGCTCCTTGTACACAGTGAGGCGGGTCCGATCCAGTGGATCATTAGGATTCCACCCAGGATCTGCTAGGGGGACCATATCAGCAGGAATGGGGACACGAACCTGATCCCGATCATGCCTTATTTGTGCTTCTTCCCTTGCCTTAGCTATAACCTGGTTCCTCTCCACTTCAGACAACAGGGTCCTCATAAGGATATTACAGTCATCCCAGTCAGGCTTATGGCTGGCAAAACATCCCTCAAAAACCGAAATAAACTTGCTGGGGTTCGTGGAGAATTCCCCTGCCTGTGCCTTAAAGGCTGCTAGGTCCACCGGGTTAAAAGGCACATGCGAGTAAACTAGCATAGTAGTGGCCCGGCGCCCCTCCGCTCCTGGGCGAGCCACCACAGTCTCAGTAATCAACGGATAAAGTCCCACTGAAGGAGCAATCTCTGAAACCCGAGGCACCTGGTCTTTATACGGTGGGGGTGTAGGAGCCGAAGGGGACACCGACTCTGCCATTACAACCAGGGAGGGGTTCGGGGAACTAACAGCAGTGACTACCGAGCCTGTCGGAGTCAAATTACACTCTTGCAACAGATCTAACCTATCTCTCAACAACATAAACAACCGTGCATACATAAATTCATTCCACTTATTCATTCGCTGACAAAACAAAGCTAATTGAAGGATCGTGTTGTAATTAAGTGATCCCTCTGGTGGCCACCTCTCCTGGCCCTCTAGCTGATACTGAGGCCAGTCAATTGTACAGAATCTTTTCAGTTTACTTTTAGTCAATGGATCTTTTTTAAACACTTTCCAATTCATCAGAATGCATTCTAAGGGTGTACACCGTGCCCTGCCTGTACTCTGTCCCTGCCCCATACCACGGGCTTGCCCTTGACCCACTATAGGACGCTGTCTCGTCTAGTGGGAATTACAACGGCTGGGCGTCCCCAGCCTCAGACAAAAGTCCACACCACTGGACTGTTCCTACCTTATCCACGAGACCGGTTCCCCACCGTCGCCCGCAGCTGCTTCTCCACTATCTGAGCGCGTTGCACCGTAGTGCCCTCCGGGGTCGACCACACCGCGTCTCCGCCGAGGCCCCCGATGAAGTCACCGGTGCGCGCTGGGCGTCGGTCGTCGCCGCAATCCGTCGACCTCCAGGAGGGATCCGGGCAAGGCTAGATTTTAGCCTCGAGCCCACCCAGGGACGCCAAAACTTTTGCCGGCACAGAGGCCCGAGGCGACAGCAACAGTGGTTCGTTGCCCGGTGTGCTTCGCTTCCAATAAACACACCAAGGTGGAGAAGCAAAAAAAAAGGTTTATTTGAGATCTCAAAGCCTGGTGCTCGGAGGCAGATAAGTCTCAAATCGAGCACACTCCATACAAGCAGCTCTCTCTCTTTATACATGATTTTAGCTAAGCATCTCTATTACCCCCACTGCCCAGCCCCCCCTTCCCCCCCCTCTTCTTCCCTCCCTTCTAGTTCCCATATAGCAGATACATTATAAAGTAGCAATTACAGTAAACAAGTTAAATCATACTTGGCAAAAAATATATTATCTCGTTAGTAACTTTTTCCCTACCGGTTATTTTGTTTTACTCCCTTCAGCCAGGTGCAAGCAGGCTTTATAATTGCCTCCTGGTATCAGTGTTGCACTGATAACTAGTTGCCACACATTCCATTCTTTCCATCTGGCCTGTGGGGTTAATTAAAGTCTAAACATGGAAGCGGTTCGGGCAAGCAGAGGCCTGATACAGGGAGCCTTCATTGGCACTGTTGTTTTCCACCCTTCTGTCAACACTGGGCCATGCCTGGTGCCACCAACACCATGGCCCTCCCACAGCCCCCTGGCCACTCCTGGCTCACCAAGGCACCATTTCAGATTTCTTTTGAGGTGGAGGGTGACAACTTTAACCGTGATTCCAGGCAGGGGTGAAAGTAAGTAGAGGGACTTACGAGTACGCTGGGTCCCTTCTGGGTAAGGTGGAGGGTGGCTCTGGCCCCCCGAAGGGGCAGGGCCTTGGGTGGAAGGGGTGGGGCTGGGACCAGACTCCCACAGCCAGCCCTTCATGGGCGCCACTGCCACAGCGACTGGGAGCCCCGAGCCCTTTTAAATTGCTGGGGCCTCCCCAGGGCAGCTGCCCTTTTGCTTCCCGCCGTCGTGACCCTGCCTGTAGCATCCGGAAGCTGCTGGACTCTACCAGCAGCACCGCCAATGGGGGCGAGCACAACGGGCAGTGATGTTAAAAGCCCCGGAATTAAATAATTAAATAAAGCTGAAAGAATTAAATTTAAGCATTAGAGAGAAATAAAATTATGAAATGCACAGACCAGTCAACCCCCGCCCCCCCTAAAATAACAGCACTGCAATCCTTAACCAACTTCGAAAGAATAAAATGGCAGAGAACAGAGATGCCTTGCTCATTTCAACAGGAAGTAACAACAATAATACAAGTGTGTGTTAGGGGGAGAGTGTGCGTATTCGAGGAGCGAGAGACAGTGCGTGTGTGTGCAGCTGGAACATTAAAGGGGAACAAACAAGAATTGTTTGTAATGTTTTATTTACACTAAGGCCTGGTCTACACTGGGGGGGAAGTCGAACTACCTTAGTTCGAACTACTTACCTGTCCTCACGCCGTGGGATCGAAGTCCGCGGCTCCCCCGTCGACTCCGCCACCGCCGTTCGCGGTGGTGGAGTTCCGGAGTCGACGGGAGCGCGTTCGGAGTTCGATATATTGCGTCTAGATCAGACGCAATATATCGAACTCCGAGAAGTCGATTGCTACCCGCCGACCCGGCAGGTAGTATGGACGTGCCCTAAGTAACTAAAGGTGGTAAGTAAATGGAGCTGAGAAGGAGCCTTAATAACCACAGCATGACAAGGAGATCCCCAGCTACTGAGAACAGTTTTCTTTTGGCACTAAAATAGCACCAATGGCCAGGGATTAATATAGGGAATTAATGAGTTACAGTCTCACTTTCAGTAACGTAATAAATCTGTCCCACTCGCGTTCCCTTTCCTTTCACACTGTCCTTTTGTATTTTCTAACCCTCACTTCTGATCCCTGTTTATTGTCCTGTCTCTCTCCCACTCTCCTCCCCTCCCTGTCACAGATCATCCCCCATGGCTGCTCCTTTCCTCCCCCCCACTCCCCCGTAATTTTATCCCTTCCCCTCTTGCTGCCCCCGGGCTGGTTCCCCTGGCAGGGATATTTTCCTGTCACTCTTCTCATTCCTGTTTTCCACCATTTCTCCTGGACTCTCCCTTTATTCTTGTTTTATTTTCATTCACATTTTCCTTCTTGCTTCTTCTAATTCCCTCTGGTTAAACCTGCCCTGTCCCTGCCTCCCCCAGTGCTGCCAACCTCAGGAGTTGGAAAAAAATCATGAGACTGACCCAATAATGATTTTTTTAAGCTTGTATAACGGTTTTTCCATCAACTGCTCCCCTTACCCATCTCCCCCCACCGCTCGTTGTGTGTGTGACCATTACAGTGTTACCAGTTGTCCTGAAGTGACTCTGGCCCCTGCGGCAGGAGCTCTGGCTGGGAGCCCCCAGTGAGATCTAAGGACACAGATCTGTACAAACCGCTCCCTGCTGCTGCTGCTTCTCCCCAACCCCCCTGTGTCCCTGCCACCCCCACCTCCACCTGTCCCCAGCCCGGCTGTTAGTTCTGCCCCCTGCCCAGCCCCCACCTCTGCTCCTCTGCCCCTCCTGCACCTTCCAGGGACCATAGAGATGAGGAGCCAGGGGCTGGGTAGTTGGGAGTCCTCCAAGGTTATAGAGACTGGGGTATGTGAGGCTAGAGAGCCTGATTTCCGGCCCCCCTGCCCGCCCTCGTGCATCTCAGGGACACAGTCTGAGCCGGGATCCCCATGTCCCCACCCAGAGCCAGGGTCGGATTCTCTCCCCAGGGACGGAGCCCAGCGGGAAAGTGAAGATTGGGGCCTCGTCACCAGCATCGATAAATGTCACCTGCCCCCGGTCACAGTCCAGACAAACCTGGATCCTGCTGGGGACCCGGCTCAGGGGGTCCCAGGGGAGGTGAGAGCCTTGAACTGACCCCTGCGCTGCCTCATAGCCCAGATCCCCCCCTCAGAGCTACGGCTGATCCCTCCCTTCCTCCCAACAGATGCTTTTGCCACCCCCACAGCCCAGCATCCCCCACCTCCACCTCCCAGCAATGTCTCCCCGAGGTGACTCCCTCACAGTCCAGCACAGAGGGCTTAGTGACAAATCTCTCAGGGGTCCTGTTGGGATCCAGGGAGTAGGCAGGCAGAGCCCGCCCACTGCTAAAGGACCTCCCCTCAGCCTAAGGGGAGGATCCACTGGGCCTGGAAACCAAATGATTACGGGGGACAACTAATTAAATAACAGGGAAAGGAGTGTGGACAAAGGGTCAAAGGAAGGGAACGTAACTGGGACACCGAGCAGAGAACCCCGGACAGCGCCCACTGCTCCTCAAAGACAAGGGAGCCAGTGGACGCCACCCAAAGGAATTCTGCCCAGATGCGTGAATGGACAGCAGATAGGAAATAGGCCCCACTGTCACAGAAGACCCCCATCGGCCAACCTCCTCTCCCTGGTTTACAGATGGCCATTTTAGCCAGGGCCAGGAGAAGGTTGACTAGAAGGTTTGTGACTTCATGGGGCCATGGATAGGGAGTGCATAAATAAGAGAGGAGGAGGGATAGCTCAGTGGTTTGAGCATTGGCCTGCTAAACGCAGGGTTGTGAGTTCAATCCTTGAGGGGGCCGCTTAGAGATCTGGGGCAAAAATAAAAAAAATAAAAATTGGTCCTGCTAGTGAAGGCAGGGGGCTGGACTCGATGACCTTTCAAGGTCCCTTCCAGTTCTAGGAGATTGGTATATCTCCAATTATTACCTTTATTACCTAGAAGGTGAGGGGAAAAGTGCAACCAAAAGCATTAACAGGATGTCTAAGAGGAGCTGGAATAGGGCTGCAACCTGGCACACTACAGGTAAATATGTGCCAGGGTCTCCCTCACACCACAGAAAGGGCAGGTGTCTTGGATGAGGGTAAACTGTGCGAAGTACACACTCGTGTTCACGGCCCTGTAGAGGAGCCACCAACTGATATCCCCGGCAGGTCTTGGGACCAAGGTAGAGTATAGACTGGCCCACCAGGGTGCCTCACCCTCGAAAGGTGGCAGGGGGTCCTGCCACTTCGTGACAGGGCGGGATCCGAGGGTGAGGAAGTGAAGGGTGTGGAGCACAAGTGTGTATAGATGTTTTCTTGGTGCGGTCTGGAAACGAACCGTCGGCAAGTCATGCAGCCTGCTCATGGCTAAGGGGTTTCAAGGGAGGTGAGAGCCTGGAACTGATCCCCCCCGCCCACTTCTCCACAGCCCAGATCCCCCCTCAGGGCTACAGGCGATTGGTCCCCTTCTCCCAACAGACTCTCTGGCCACCCCCACAGCCCAGCGTCCCCCACACTCCATCTCCCAGCAACGTCTCCCCAAGGTGAATCCCTCACAGCCCAGCACACAGGGCTCAGTGTCAAATCTCTCAGGGTTGTCGGGCAGATCCTGCTGTGTCTCTCCCCATCTCACACTTTTCTGATCCTCAAACAGGACGAGTTGGGGATGAGCCATGTCTGGATCCAGAGTCACATTCGCTGGGGAGAGAGAATCAGAGCATTAGGGGCAGAGCTCAGCCCTGGGGGAGGGTTTGATGGTGTCAGTGACAGAATCTGCCCCAGCTGGAGAGTAAATCAGGTAAATCCTGGAGGAAGGAGATTCCCTGTCAGCGCTGAGATCTCAGCACAGTGCTGGGGAGAGCCCCAGGCCCTTTAAACTGCCACCAGTGCCCCACTTCTGGAGCCCTGGGGTAGGGCTGCGGGGCTCTGGGGGCTATTTAAAAAGTCTGGGGCTCCCGTTGCTTCTACCGCCCCAGCCCTTTAATTAAATAGCTGCTGGAGCCCCACCACTTCCCAGGGCTCCTGTGGCTACTTAAAGGGCCAGGGCGGTAGAAGCAACGGGAGCCCCGGACTTTTTAAATAGCCCCCAGAACCCTGGGGTAGCGGGAGGCTCCAGGGGCTATTTAAAGGGCCGAGGCTCCAGGTGCCTCTGCCACCCCGGTCCTTTAAATAGCCACGAGAGCCCCATTGCTTCCCCAGGGCTCCGGCAGCTATTTAAAGGGCCAGGATGGTAGAAGCAGGGGAGCCTCTGCCCTGCCTGCAGCCAACCCCTGCTGCACCCCCTGCCCGCACCAGCTCCATATGCACTGCCCACAGCCAGCCCCACACCCACTGCCCTGCCTGCAGCCAGCCCCTGTTGCACCCTATGCCTTGCCTCCAGCCCCACACCCCCTGCCTGCAGCCAGCCCCACACCCCTTGCCCTGCCTCCAGCCAGACCTTACCTCCAGTCAGCCCCTGCCCTGCCTCCAGCCAGCAGTGTACGTAATATATCATTTTATTATTATTTATATAGTTACGGAAAGTAAATTATACATGGAAGAAATGAAAAGTTTTTTTTACTCTTTTTTTTTTAGTCATCCCTGCCGGGGCCCCGTTGAAACTGATCGAATTGGGCCCCGCACTTCCTAAAGCCGGCCCTGATTCCCTGTGGGTGCTGGGGGGACACAACCAAGTCAGGAAGCAAATCCCATGATGCTGCCCCCAGCACCTGCAGCTGGGACAGTAAAGTGGAACAAACAAGAAGAAGTTTTCCCGGTGGGTGCCCCATCCCGGCTCTGCCCCCTTCCAAGGCCAAGCCCCCACTTTGCCCCACTCCACCTCTTCCTGCCCCTGCTCTGCCCCCCTCCCCCTAGGTCCCCATCCCCCCAAGTGCCTCCCGCCTAATGCTCACTCCTTTATGTCCCCTCCTGCCTCAAGGGTGAGATGTGTGTGCGGGGGGGCTCAGCATCCCCCCAAAACTGACAATTTTCAGCATATTTATACACTTCCTTCATATTGTAGCTATTGAATGTGTGTATATCACTGGTATCCTAACAATGTCGTCATTAAAATAGTAGAACTACATCATTACATTACCATGAATTACAGAGTATTAGAATAATTACACTCAGATACAAGCTGCCTTCACTGACACCCAGTGGTGAGCTGGAGCCAGTTCACACTGGTTTGCTGGAACCGGTTGTTAAATTTAGAAGCCCTTTTAGAAATGGTTGTCCTGCGAGGGATAACTGGTTCTAAAAGGGCGTTTAAATTTAACCACCAATAAAGCTCCGGCAGCGCCCCGCCCCACCCCCAGCTCACCTCTGCTCTGCCTCCTCCCCTGAACACTCTGCCCCACTTCTCCCCCCTCCCCTGCTTCCTGCAAATCAGCTGTTCGTGTGGGAAGCCTGGGAGGGCTGAGAAGCAAGCGGTGGCTTCGCACTCAGGTCCAGGGAGACGGAGCGGAGGTGAGCTGTGGCGGCAGGCAGGAGGAAGGCCACGCGCCGTAGCAGGTAACCCCCTGCTCCCCCAGCTACACTACCCCACCCCTAGGAACTAGAGGGACCTGCCGGATTCTTCCCGGGAGCTGCTCCAGGTAAGCACTGCCGGGACTCCTCATCTTGCCCCCGGGCAGGTCCCTCTGGCTCTTAGGGGTAGGGTGGGCACCCACTACGGTGGCCCACAAGACCCCCCCTGCCCGGCCCCTGAACTCCTGGGCAGGGAGGCTAGTCCCCGGCTGTTCCCCATCCCCTGCAACTTCAGCTCGCTCCGCCGCCGGCGCATGCTCTGGGCGACGGGCTGCGAGCTCAGCCTGACCCGGTGCTCCAGGTGCTGCAAGGTGGTGGCTCGGCCCGACTGGAGCCAGGTGCTGCGTGGCCCGGATCCAGCGAGGCAGCGGCCTGGTCCAGTTTCAGGTGCATGGTGTGGCCCAACCTGGCTCCAGCTGTGTGGTGCGGCCCAGCCTGGCCCGGCCCAGCTCCCACGGTGTGGCCCGGCTCTGCCCAGCTCCAGCCATGCAGCCTGGCCCGGCTCCAGCCGAGTGGCGTGGCTGTAGCTCCACCAGCCACCTCCAGGCAGCGCCGTAAGGGGGCAGGGATCAGGGAGGGAGTGTTGGATAGAGGGTAGTGGAGTTTGGGGTGGTGGGGGGTGTCGATAGGGGTCGGGGCGGTCAGAGGGCAGGGAACAGGGGGATTGAATGAGGACAAGGGTCCCGGGGGACAGTCAGGAAGGAGCAGGGGTTGGATGGGGCAGTGGGAGGCAGTCAGGGGACAGGGAAGGCAGGTGGATGGAGCAGGTGTCCCGGGGGTGGGTCCGACCTCCTCGTGGGGTGAGGAGGGAACCGGTTGTTAAGATTTTGGCAGCTCATCACCGCTAACACCCCTGTGTAAAGACACTGTGTTCACTCTGTGCTTTATTCCTGCTTAGTGCCTGTTTGGGAGCTGAGGGCCACTGACGGCTGTGGGAAGAAGGTGGATGGGACGCACAAGCTGTGGGGATTCTTTCCCCGCTCCCTTCCTCTTTTCTCTGCTCCCTGCCCCTTTCCCTCCCTCTTGTTTATTCTCTAAGTCCTTGCTCCCCTTCCTGATGTTTCCCCTTCTTGCTTCCCACCCGTGTCCTTCTCCCCATCTCTCTCTGCTCCCCACCTCCTGGGGGCTCTTTCTAGTGCCTGCTCCCACCAACACACTCAAAGCGGCAGAGGAGATTCCCCTTCCTTGGGGAGGAAGGGTGGCCCAGTGATTCAGGAAGAGGCCTAGGCTCAGGTGTGCTGGGTTTGGTTCTCTGCTCTGCCACTGACTCACTGCTTAGCCTTGGGAATATCACTTCACCTCTGGATGCCCAAGATCCCACCTGCCACATGGGGCTAATGCTGACTCTACTTCCTAGGCTAAATCCATTTATAGCTGTGTGGTGATGAGGGAAATAATGATACCAAGGTAAGTAGATTTGGGCTGAATTACTCCACAGCCTGACAGTGACAGCCAGCTCCGTGCAGGGGTCACGGGAAAGGAAGGGGCTCAAACCAGCTCTGCACAGAGGGGGGTCAGGGCTTCAGCCCCACATCTGCTGGGGTCATGGGCTTCTTCTCACCCCCCACCTCACCCAGTGTGGCTCCTGCTGGGGTCCAGGGTTTCTCCTTCCCCTAATCTGCCACTGCACCAATCCAGCGTGTGCACCTAGGAGCCCTGCGGCCTGCTGGGGCGATTTCAAAGAGCCTGGGGCTCCCAGCCGCTGCCACCACTACCAGGCACTGGCAGTCGCTGTGACTGGAGGCCCCGGACATCAGGTGGTGGGTTCTTGTTTGTGGATTGCGAAGCAGAGACACACACCCCTCTGCAGCCCAGATTTAGGCACCTATTCGAGAGAGGGGTGTGACTTGGGACATCCCTTCCCCCCTTGTCGGCATCTCCCATTGGCCAGCTGACAGGGCTCCCCGCCTACTGAGGGGGGCTTTCATGTAACGCATTGTAAGGTGTCTGTGTTGCCCATTGATTGTCTAGGGACTTTACACACCTGACTCAGCTCTGAGGGTCATAGCGCTGCTGTTCCTGTGATTTTCTAGCTGCCTAAAAATTAGGCCCTGTAACACTTAGCATTGCAACACCCAAGTCCATGCATGGTTCGCACCCTGTGCAACCAGTCACCTCTCCGCAGAGCACAGCTGAGCAATTCCTGATTGACAGGGGTGTGCACAGGACAGGGACAGAGCACAGGCTGGAGAGTGACACATCACAATAGGCGCCAACTTTCTCGGCGCTGGTGAGTGCCTGCACCCCCCCCACCCACAATTTTCCCCGCCCCGGCCCCCCTGACTCCACCCCATCCCTGGCCCTGCCCCCATTCCAAACCCATCCCCAAAGTCCCTGCCCTAACTCCGCCCCCTCCCTGCACCTATTGGATCCCTTCCCCAAATCCCCGCCCCGGCCTCGCCTCTTCCCCCAGTGCACTACATTCCCCCTCCCTCCCTGCCCTGTGAATCAGCTGTGTCACGGCACAAGCGCTGGGAGGGAGCGGGGAGAAGCAGGACGTGGTGGTGTACTCGCAGAGGAGACGGAGGTAAGCTGGAGTAGGGGGGCGAGGTGGGGCCACGGGGAGCTGCTGGTGGGTGCCCAGGTCATAGAGACTAGAGTGTATGAGGCTAGAGAGGCTAGAGAGGCTGATTTCTGGTTCCTCCCTCTCCTGCATGTCTCAGGGACACAGTCTGAGCTGGGATCCCACCACCCAGAACCAGGGTAGGATTCTCTCCCCAGGGACGGAGCCCGGCGGGAAAGTGAAGATCGGGGCCTCATCACCAGCATCGATAAATGTCACCTGCCCCCAGTCACAGTCCAGACAAACCCGGATCCTGCGGGGGACCCGGCTCAGGGGCAGGGGGGTGCGAGGGGAGGTGAGAGCCTGGAAGTGACCCAGCCACCAATTCACAGCCCAGATCCCCCCCTCAGGGCTAAGGCTGATCCGTCCCTTCCTCCTCACAGACTCTCTGGCCACCCCCACAGCCCAGTATCGGCCATCCTCCACCTCCACCTCCACCTCCCAGCAATGTCTCCCCGAGGTGAATCCCTCACAGCCCAGCACACAGGCCCAATAGTCAAATCTCTCGGGGTTGTTGGGCAGTCGCTGCCGTGTGTCTCCCCGTTTCACACTTTTCCGATCCTCTGACAGGATGAGCCAGAGATGAGCCGTGTCTGGATCCAGAGTGACATTCACTGGGGAGAGAGAATCAGAGAGTTAGGGGCAGAGCTCAGCCCTTGGGGAGGATGGGACCATTTCTCACACTCCCCAGCAGCCCTGTCCTGGCTGTGTCAGGCCTGGATCCCAGGGAGCTGCCTCTGTCTTGGGCACCTGAGACTGAGCCAGGGGCGGCTCTATAAAATAGGCCGCCCCAAGCAGCGCGGCGCGCTGCGCCGCCCTTCCCCGGTCCCGCGGCGGGTGCCGTGGTCCCGCGGCTCTGCTTGAGCTGCCGCAGGCATGCCTGCGGGAGCTCAACCGGAGCCGCGGGATGAGCGGACCCGCCGCAGTCATGCCTGCGGCAGGTCCGCTCGTCCCGGGCTCCGGTGGACCTCCCGCAGGCATGCCTGCGGAAGGTCCGCCGGAGCCAAATGCCGCCCCCCAGGGAAAGGGCCGCCCCACGCGCCTGCTTGGCGCGCTGGGGTCTGGAGCCGGCCCTGGACTGAGCAGAGCTGTCCCTGCAGCTCCTCAGTCTATGTAATACGACCAACTTCATTAGTTTCTCTTTTGCTTGCAAAAGCTTCAGCTCCCTGCTCCCCCTCTTGGGACTGCTCCATTCCCAGTAGCAGAGGCACAGCAAGGAAGGTGTCAGAAGCTTTTATGTAGGAGGGGACGGGTATCAGTTAAAAAACTGAGCGAGAAACTCCCTCCCCTAATGCAGCCTCCACTCCCAGGCCAGGGAACATAGAGGAAGGTGCAGTGTTGCGTAAGTGCCACTTATCACCAGACAGCTGGAGGACGGATTGGTTGGGGTAGCCCCATCCCCAGCCCAGAGAGAGGGGAGGAGCTGCCAACATCACAAGAAGAGCATCTCCCCAATCCAGGAAGCAGGGAGCGGCTCCAATGGGAGAGCCCAGCCCCGCGCAAAGGAAAGGCAGGATGTTGGAGAAGAGCGATGGGGAGACCCCTGCACCAGGTGAAGCAGAGAGATCTGGCAGAGAGCTCTGTTCAGAGGCGACTCAGTTAAGAGTGTTTCTGTTCATCAGAATGGGCATGAACTCAGCACTAAGGTTGGTGTCAGGACTGTTTGTGTGTCCCCGCCCCCCCCGTGGCCCGGACCGAGGCCGTGTCCCCTGGCCAGGCTGGGAGACTTGCCCACTATGGAGTGCCCCTGACACTCCACCTGCCCTGGGCATGGGTGCGGGGGGCTGCGAGAGCAACCTCCGGCCCATGTGCCCGCTCTCCAGGGTGCAGTATCCTGTGGAGGTGGACGGTGCAGGGCTCCCCCGTGCAGCCTGGGCTACCTGGGTGGTGGCCCCGGTTCTGGCTTCAGGCCTGGCCAGGGGGCAGGGCCTCTGGGAAAGAGGAGCAGGGGTGGGGCCTTTGAGAGGGGCCAGGACTGGAAAGAGGCTGGCGCCACGGGCAGGGGCTGCGCTACACAGGGAGGAGCTGATCAGTTGCCCCGCCCAAAGCACAGACACTGTTCATGACACTCCATGCCTGCCTGAGGCTTGCAGTGCGGGGCGGGGGAGGGGAAGGGGAATGTGGCACCCTGTCCTCAAACTATGCCCATGTAAAAAAGTGTCCTGAACATCCCACTTTTAAAAGTGTGTGTGTGGCAGGGAGTGGGGAGGACATGGGCTCCTGGATCCACTGAATGTGTTATTTTTAGGGCTGTGTGTGTCATGGTCACTGTCAGTTTGGTTGGTAACTTTAGCTACAATCTCATGAAGATGTTTTCTCTGGAATTTTCTCATAATTTAAAGACAATCTCCACCTGCAAACTCACCCAGTCTGGGGGCTCCTAGCGGTTCCCCCCTTTTTCTCTCTAGTGCAGACGGCAGAGTGTCTGGAGGGGGAAAGGATAAGAGAGGTGAGATTTCAGACTTTCATACTTATAACAGCGTCCCTACTCTGTAACTTTTATAATTATGACAGAGAAACAGACCGAGACATTCAGTTATTTAATATAAAAAGGTTTGAAATCTTCTCTTTCCTCTCTCATTCAGGCATCTCCCAGCAATGGAACCAACATCCTTGCAGCCTCACAACCACCCCAGGACAGACAATCTGCAAGTGAGATTTACTTTTCCCCTCCTCATCCCCTCCCTCCCTTCAGACTCCAGTTGGTTTGTCTCATTCATTTATGGCCTTTTGTCGTAACCTAGAGTCAGATCATACAAAGACTTTGGCATAAAAATAACTTTACCCACTTGGGTCCCTTTGACACTACAGAGAGCAACATGAAGGGGGCCCCATCCTCCACAGGCAGATATAGGAATAATAATAAAATCATTTCATAAATGTGGAAACTGAGGCAGGGGAAGGTTGACTCTATGGGCCAGATTCACCCCAATGCTGGCAAAAGGAGAGAGGGGAGGGGCCATTTGTGACTCTGCTGTTCAGTGGCTGCAGGGGCCGGTGCAGACCTTGGCACAGGCTGAGGAAGTTCTGAACCAGCCAGAGTTACATCCCTATGATAATGGCCCCCGTGTGTCTTGCCCACCGTGCAGAGTGTCAGAGGCCCAGCTTTACACGGCCCACCTCCCTCTGTCCCTCGTCCACCCCCCTCCCTCTTCCACCCCCCCTCACCACCCCCACCCCATTCCCAGCCCTCTCAGGAACACGCCTTGTGCCTGCAGCTGCGGTGGAGGAGGCACAAGAGGCCCCTGTGCTGGAGGGATCCCCCACCGTGGGGGGAGGGGCTTTCTCCTTCCCCACAGCCCATTTGGCCCAGCCACACAGGACCAGAGCACAGTGATGGACTGGTTCCAGCTTTAACAAATGGCCTTTAATTTAGGGTCTAGATTTTGGATGGCGACGTTTAGGCCCCAGGACCTCGTTCTCATAGGGCTTGGGCACTTGAAGCTCCCATTGATTCCACCTGAGGCTGTGGAGGCTACACGGTTCTGGAGCACTTAATATTCATAACACTCAAAGTTGATTGGAAAGAACTAATACACATGAATGTGGACATGGATAATATGTCAGACATTGTAAGGGCTGGTGCTTCATAGGAGAAATTC
>RQSS01104996.1:0-20779 GCA_003846335.1 Cuora mccordi | reverse complement strand
AAAGGGAAAAAGGTAGAGATGAGAGGTAGAATTGGTTAAATGGAATCAATTACATACAGTAATGGCAAAGTTCTTAGTTCAGGCTTGCAGCAGTGCTGGAGTAAACTGCAGGTTCAGATTAAGTCTCTGGAACATCCCCCGCTGGGATGGGTCAACAGTCCTTCGTGCAGAGCTTCAGTTTGTAGCAAAGTCCTTCCAGAGGTCAGAAGCAGGATTGAAGACAAGATGGAGATGATGCATCAGCCTTATATAGACTTTTCCAGGTGTAAGAATCCCTTTGTCCCCACGGTGGAAACTTACAGCAAAAAATGGAGTTTGCAGTCACATGGACAAGTTTCTGCATACTTGGCTGAGTCACAAGGCGGGTCTGCCTTCTCTCCATGGGTCAATTGTGTAGCTGATGGCCCTTAATGGGCCATCAAGCCAGCTATGCAGGGCTGACATCAGCTTGTCTGGGACACCTCCCAGAGGCAGAGCATAATACAAAATACAGACAGTACAGAACCAATACTTATAACTTCAACTACAAAATGATACACAGATATACAGACAGCATAATCATAACCAGCAACCCAGAACCTGGTCTTAGACACCTTATATGACCCCCTTTACTTAGGATTTGGCGCTACCACAGGACCTTGGTTGCAACCCATGTTCTATATGGTTCCCATTTATATCAATAACGTCACAACATGTAATAGGTTCTATGAACTAACATCCCTCTTAGTAAGTCCAATTTGTGTGTAAAATTGGAGTGAACTGGATTGCTTTCTTGAATTTTTCTGACGCTGGTGCTCTTTCCATTTCCCTCGCTGACCCGATCACAGAATGCCATGTGGTGTAGATATGAACATGCAGAAGGGCAGACGGGATAGTTCTCCAAAGTAAACTTGACTTGTACATTTTTAAGTTAATATGATTGGCAAACTTATTACAAATCTAAAACCTTGTTGATCCTGGAGCCAGCCTTTATGACTGGGGTAATATTTTACAAGGTACTGTATATGTTTATTTAATGTTTCCTCCTCTGGACAAAAACACATCCCCATGAAATGGGTTGGGGATGCCTGTGGGGAAAGATGCTCCTTTCCTGTAGGTCATATAGAATTGTAAAGCTTCTGTACTACCCTCCAGTAGTACAGTACATCAGCTCAGTAAGCAGATGGTGGCTTTAGAGGGAACTTGTGCATTTTAGGGGAGCTGGTTCCCTGGGTTGTGAACCCAGGGTAGGTGGCCAAGGGCTCTGGACCGGAGGGGCCTTTGGAGTAGCCATGAAGGTGGAAGCCAGGGAGTTCAGGGGAAGTCCAGGGGGATTGCCCTGCCCTGCCCCATGGCAGCTCCGTGAAGCCTCTCCCTGAGCCCCGGCATGAGGCTGGCTTGGGTACTTGGTCCTGCTAGTGAAGGCAGGGGGCTGGACTTGATGACCTTTCAGGGTCCCTTCCAGTTCTATGAGAGAGGTGGGTGTGTGTGTGTATATATGTATATATATATATTTGCCACTGATCTTTGTTCCTACAGAAATAATATTGGCTCCATGTATTTGCTGATGAATGGGAAATCCCAGTAACTGCCATTTCACAGCACTACTGCAGAAAGTAACCGTTAGGATTCAACATTAAGCCTAGAATTCTTAGAGACTCTCGGGCAAGGATTCTCTCCAGTAATACGGATGCTCGCGAAAGCACGGTAAATGTCTGACCCTGGCTCCCACTGGGAGCTTTGCCATAGATCAGGGGTTCTCAAACTTCATTGCACCACAACTCCCTTCTGACAACAAAAATTACTACATGGTCCCAGGAAGGGGGATGGAAGCCTGAGTCTGCTCAAGCCCCGCTGCCCTGGGCAGGGGGCCAAAGCCCCGGGGCTTCTTCCCAGGGTAGGGGCCTATAATCTAAGTCCCACCACACAGGGCCCTGGACAGTGGGGCTTGGGCCTTGGGTGGTGGGGCTCAGGCTTTGGCCCCAGGCCCCAGCCAAACACCAGCCCTGGAGACGCCATTAAAACAGGGTCATGACCCACTTTGGGTACCTGGCCCACAGTTTGAGAACTGCTGCCACAGATCTTAATGGGTCCATGGTTAGTATCTTACTCTCTAATGCACCTGTCCAAGCTTGATAGTTTATTACAAATTTGTACTCTCCAGAAGCCGTATCAGGCTAGTGCCATCAGAAGGAGTGATTTTAAGGACGTTAACTTGGGCCATAACAAACAACTAATGAGAGAAAACAATCTGTAAATGTCATATTTGTTTAACTGCATTCTCCAGCTTGAAAAGGTCATTCTGTTGGAAATGAAGAAAGTAAAACACTGCTGTTTATCTTCATTACTTCACTTCCTTTCCGCTCCCCTGCTCTACACACGCATCTGCTTGACTTCTTCCCAAATGTCCTTAAACACACTGACTGCAGACATAGCTCAAGGCAGAACTAAAGACTTCAGGTTCTCCTGCTGCTGAGCTCTGATAACAATGATTTTGCTTTTAGGACAAATGAGAGATTGCCCCTAGCTCCCAAAAGCAACAGCAAAAGCTTGGGAGAGTGGGATAATTATTCTTCTCCCAGTATCAGCAAGAAGAGGCAGCCCCAGCAGTATAACCAGACTTGAGGCAAGGTCTTCAAAAGCAAAGGGAGCAGTGAGTGAGTCAGAAATTTTTGTGTAAACTTTTTTTTTTGACCAGTAAATGACTTTTTGGTCCAAATGAGAATTTCTTTTGAAAGACGTATTGATTTCAGTGCAATTTCATTTAGGAAAAAAACCAAAATAAAACCATTTGATGCTGAAACATCCTTTTTCAAGTATCAGAGGGGTAGCCGTGTTAGTCTGGATCTGTAAAAGCAGCAAAGAGTCCTGTGGCACCTTATAGACTAACAGACGTTTTGCAGCATGAGCTTTTGTGGGTGAATACCCACTTCATCGGATGCCCACTACTTGCATCCAACGAAGTGGGTATTCACCCACGAAAGCTCATGCTGCAAAACGTCTGTTAGTCTGTCCTGTTTCAATATTTTCTGAATGAAATGTCTTGAGTTTTTTGTTTCAAAACAAAATTCCTTATAATCTTTTAAAGCTTTTATACAAATATAACAATCAGAACTCTGCTATTGTGGGGAGCACCACATTCTTATTCCAGATAAGTCCTTTAGGCTATGTCATGTTAGAAGCAGTTTAAGCTAAACTGGAAAAGGCCACCCTTGACTGGACCAGGAATACCCATGTGGGGGGACTATACCAGTTTAACTATTCAGTTTAATTCACACTTCAGGCCTGGCCTATGCTGAAAAGTTATAGCACCATAGCTACATTAGTCAGGGGTGTGGGGAAAAACACCATTTAGGCAACTATTAAAAAAGACTACCTCTTTCTTTCCTAGGCAGGTACGCGCCGCTACCCACACAGACCCCTTAGCTGAAATATCCATTCCATTCATATGGTACAGAAACACCAGGCTAGCAACATATCCACAAACAGAGCACTAGCACTTTGTCACACTTAGGTTACGAGTGTGATGGATCTGCTAAGCCTCTCTCCCTGCCTCACCCCACACCACTGCATTTCCCCTTCCCCATGCCAGGTAATGGGAAAGGTCCTGAATCAGGAAGTGGCCAGGCAGGCTCTGTTAGGAAGCAGTGGCCACATGGCTAGCCAGGAGTTGTAGAGAAGCTGGACGCAGAGAGGATTCCCTAGAAACTGTACACACAGCTGTGCATGGAACAGGCTGTGAATGCTGGACATTACAGCTGGGTGCAGGGCTGTGGGAGACAAAACATTTCAAAATTTCCTTTAACATTATTGAATAAATTGAAAACCATGTTCAAGATCTAAACAAAACATTTAATTTGACCATTTTCATTTTGACAATTTTTTTCAACTTTTTGATTAGCCAAAAATGCTTGCTTTTGGTTTGACCTGAAGCAATTTTTTTTTTTTTTGGAATTGCCAGCAAATCAAAACAATTAGTACAGCTCTATTTATTTGTTTAAAAGATGTTTGTTCCCTTTGGCTAAAGAGTCCATTTTTAACTACAGTATATTTCTGATCTGATGGAGAGATCTTGTTTTTGATTGGGATGCATGCATATTTACAAAGTGGGTTGTTTTTTTGGGTTGTCTTTCTTTTTCATTATAATGTCAGACATTTTCATAATTAGTCCTGTAGCTCAGCTAGGCAACACAAGACTTAAGAAATGATACATACTTTTTATTTCCTTTGGGATGATGTAGCTTTGATAATTTGAATTGATTAATTGGACATGAATTTAGCCAGACTTGGGGGAGAGGGAAATAAAAATTTGATTTTTAACTGTAGAAATATTGACAATTTGATGGCACTCATCTTAAAGGAACCTGATTTTGCTGAATCCAAAATTGCTGAATACCTGCCCTTTGGAAATCAGGCTGCTTACATTATCTCAAGCTGAGCCCCTAAAATCACTCATCACTTTTGAAAATTTAGAAACTGATCCAGGAAGAGAATATAAATTTAGGCCTAAAGTTTTCTTATAAACCAAAATAAATAAAATCAGTCAGTTTCAGGATCATTATAATAGCAATAGACTAATAAGGAGGGGAGGTCATTTCCTGATTAAAAAAACGACTGTCTGAATGATTGGCCTAAGGCAAAGACCTCAATTTCTCCGGATGGTTGCCAGGAAATACCCTCCCCATCTGTTATTTTCTGCTTGAATAATGGTGTGGGAGGGAAATGTCACACTCTTAAGCACTATGTGATGTACTCTATAATGTACATCCCATATCTTGTATAGAGTTCAGCTGCCAAAACAGCTGATCAAAATGTCAGTTGGTGGGTGTGTACCGTTATGAGATCCTAGGGGAAAAATAGATATTTGGTTAGAAATACGTAGGTCTAGAAAGAATGCATTTTTCTAGCCATAGGCCCTGATCCTGTCAACATTTGCACAAAGGCATAACTTTAATGATGGGACTACTCATGTGAGTAGAGTGAAGCATGTATATAAGGGTTTGCAGGGTTGGGGCTTAAGACACTAATTTCCCGAAAGTCTAGTCCAGGAAGGGAAAAGTCCTGTTGAGGGAAAGCCCTGCTGGGATTTGATTTATGAATGGGACATCCTGCTTAGATCTGAGATATATACAATATAATTCTAGTGAGCCTAAGGCTTACGGTGAGGGCAAAGAGAGGTGCTCTCCCTCTTACTTGTCTGCAAAACTCATTTGAATCTCTTTAGGCATCCGTGCTAAACACTTGTCATATTTTATTGCATTTCATGGCAAATGTCTCCAGTACAATGTTAAAAATGTATTCCTTTCCAGTATTTATACAACTCCCAGTCTTGGAGCCTGTCGTCCAGATTCCCAGCTGGTGCAAATCAGCAAGTCAGTGGAGCACCCTGATTTACATCAGCTAAAGATGTGGCCCTGTACATTGGTTCTAAATCCATTTACTGTTGTAGTTGTCGCTGCACATGGGACCTGATCCTGTGAGGTGCTGAATGCCTCGTGGGAGGGTCTTGAACTCTCTCAGCTCTCGCTGACCTTCGGCAACGGCAGTGCAGTTTCTGGGCCAGGGAATGACAGTAAGGGCATTTTGATGACAGGCAAGTCAGATACAAGACCTGGGCCTTTTTCAAGTATAATCCAGTTAGGGTGTTGAATTAAACACATCTGCGAACAAAAACTGGTTGGGGAAGGTGACTGGGCACTTGGACTCCTGGATTTAGTTCCCCAACTCTGCCACTGACTCACTGTGTGACCATGGGAAAGCCATTTAGGCCAAAGTTCTAGCAAGTGTCTATTAGTTCTGGGTCCCTCCGTTTCTGGGAGCCCAGTTCAAGCCATGTGGGGGCTGATTTGCAGAGTTGTTGAGCGTTTGGCACGCCCACTGATTTCATCTGGAGCTGTGTGTGCTTAGCTCCCTGGTGCCTCTGCCCAACAGAAAAATAGGGATAATACTTCCCTACTTAACAGGCATATTAGGATGTTTGTACAGTGCTTTGAGTTCCTTGAAAGATGCCATAGGTGCAAATGTTGAATAAAATAAACAGGAAGATGTGACACACAGGAACACTGGGCCCAACTGGCAAAGGTTTCACTGTTCTTTACAAGCAACTCTGGTCCCAGGTGTAGTGAGTTTGTCAGGTCTGGTACTTATCCATAAAGAGTAGCATGTGAGGGGCGCTACTGAAATCTTGTAACTTATTGATACGCCTAATCGTTGTGAGATGTGTGCACGGTTGGTATTTAAAGAATAATGTAACTATATTGAAAATTATGTTCTTATGGTCTTGGAGTGAATTTGAGTCACCAGGGAATCCTATGTTTTGGTGGTGACCCATCCAAGCAGGAGGGAGTTGTCACCCTTCCCTGGCTAGCTGATTGTGTAATGTATTTCTCAGTTAACACCCACCCCTTCCCTTTGCACTAATTCAGAAAAGTCAATGGACAACCATCAAAGACAAACTGAAAACATCAAAACCATTTGGGAGTGAAAAGGAATGATAGGACAGCAAGGGGAGCACCCTGTCTGTGAATAAAGACAAAAGACTGATTCAGGACATCACAGGGTGGAGAAAGACACCCTGGATCCAGTCACTGAGGAGGTACCTTGATGAGGCGGGAGGGGTACTTCATGAAGGACTGGGTCCTAGATCCTTGGGGCCGGCAAAAGCCTGAACCATGGGGTGAGAATCTGCTTTATTAGCTAGGAAAGGTCACTATTAATGAGTGAAAGCGGCAAAGAATCCTGTGGCACCTTATAGACTAACAGACGTTTTGCAGCATGAGCTTTCGTGGGTGAATACCACTTTCGTGGGTGAAAGTGGCCACTGCTTGCATCCGAAGAAGTGGGTATTCACCCACGAAAGCTCATGCTGCAAAACGTCTGTTAGTCTATAAGGTGCCACAGGATTCTTTGCTGCTTCTACAGAACCAGACTAACACGGCTACCCCTCTGATATTAATGAGTGTAGGCCCCAGTTCGCATTTTATGATTTTTTTTCTTGTATGTAACCACTTGTTTCCATCACTCCTGCATGTTTCTATTTTAATCTCTATTTCTTTTTAAATACATTTTCCTTTTTGTTTTACTAGAATTGAACTCACATGCTGAGTGGTGGGCTAAGGGAAAGCTGGTAAACTGGGGTACACTGTTCATCTGGGAACAGGATCTGGGATTTCTGTGGGCATCCAGTGGTCAGGCCCAGGGCACCCCTACTTTGCAGGGCCTTCGGGGCTGGGGTGCATCTGTTGCTAACCTGCAAGGCCAGGGCAAGTCTGGGAGAGCCCAGAGGGGAGAGTGTGAGTGGCTGACAAGCTGGTTGTGTTAGGGAGCTAACGCCCAGCTGGCATAGGGAAGACTCCCTACACTGGAGGCAGGTGGCAACAAGGTGACTTACAGGGCACACAGGGCTGCGAAACATCCCAGATTAGGTGCCTACTGTTTTAAATAAGTAAATATACCCAGCCAACTTTTTGCCTTGTTTGTTTCCAACATGTCTCTGCTTGTGTCTCTTTCCTTTTCTGGCCCTGTAATCCTGTGACCCAGAGTCATATTTTCTCCATCGCTGTTCACTGCAGAATATAGAAGTAAGCTGCATTATCAGCAGATCTAAATCTTCCTGGTTTAGGTTAACAGCTGAACACTCCATGCACCGTGTACTCCCTCGCGTGTTGCATTGCCATTGGGCTGAACAGGGAAGCATCATCATTGCTGTTAATCTCCCTGCTTGGTGGTTTCATTCTTACCTCAAGCCAAGGCAAAACAAACAAGGCAGATGACTCACTGCCACCCTGCTTGACGGTGTATCTGCCACTGTCCAAAGGTGAAGAAGAATGAGTTATGGCCTATCCAAAGCAAAGGAGCCCTCGCCAGATTGGATACCCACAGCTGTTCAGTCAGAAAACACCCATTTCTAACCTTGGCAGCACAGATCCAGAGCATGCCCAAAATATGTGAGATTGCTAAAATTAAAACATCTTCACCCAGAAGAGACATCTAATTATGTGACAGCTGCCTGACACTTGAATCAGCTGCTGACCTAAACTAGGATGATTTAGAACCACTAGCAATAGGGACATGTCACAGCTATCCCGGAATTGATCTTTGATGTAACAGGAGGCTTTGCAAAACACACCCCTACTGAGTGCATCTGAATTCATCAAATGCTTTGCACAGTTATTTCCAGTATTGATACAACTCCCAGTCTTAGAGCCTGTTGTCCAGATTCCCAGCTGGTGCAAATCAGTGTAGCTCCGTTGATGTCAGTGGAGCACCCTGATTTACACCAGCTAAAGATGTGGCCCTGTACATTGGTTCTAAATCCATTTACTGTTGTAGTTGTCGCTGCACATGGGACCTGATCCTGTGAGGTGCTAAATGCCTCGTGGGAGGGTCTTGAACTCCCTCAGCTCTCACTGACCTTCGGCAACGGCAGTGCAGTTTCTGGGCCAGGGAATGACAGTAAGGGCATTTTGATGGCAGGCAAGTCAGATACAAGACCTGGGCCTTTTTCAAGTATAATCCAGTTAGGGTGTTGAATTAAACAAACACCCCTGCAAACAAACCTGGGTCCCTGTGCTTCCCTTCACTGTGTGCCATAGGTGGCAATAAATGCATGCTTAAAATAGAAGTGCATCTGGGGCCTGATTCCCCACTGCCTTGCTCTTTGGGAAGTGATTTATATCTGTGAATAATGCCTCTAAAATGCCGCTGACTCAGAATTCTCCACTCACTTACACCAGTAGTAGCATTTTTCCCTCACTTGGAACAGCAGAAATGACTCGACAAGGGTCAAGGCAGTGGAGAATGATGAGGTTATGCAGAAGAGAAGCAGCTACTGAGCCCAAACCCCTGCTCCCATTTCTCCCGCCACACACACACACACACACACACACACACACACACACACACACACACCTGCAGCTGCTGACAGCCCCTCCCCACAAACAATGAGCACTGGGGGCTCCACAGGAAGTCAGGAGGCATGCTTAACTGAAGGGAAATGTGGAACTGGGCATTGGCCGCCACAGCAAACACATTTCATGACAATAAGCACAGCAGAATGTCATGGAGCTCAGAGGAACATTGGTTTGTGCTCTGTGGTTTCTGCACTAGAGGAGGTAGAAATGTGCAGGGGTCATGTAATGTTGCTATACAATTAAGCAGCTGTTCCCTTCTGTAACTGCAGTTGGGGTCCCATCGTGTTAGGTGGTGCCTGTGTGTGTATATAGTAAAGAATAGACCCTGCCCAGAAGAGTTCACAGCCTAAATAGAGAATACAGCAAGTGTTATGTCAAATTTCACAGATGGAGAATTAAGTGACATGCCCAACACAGCACAGAGAGTCTGTGGCAGAATTGGAAATCAAATCCAGACCTTGGGAGTTCGCAGCTAGTGCTGTAACCACAAGTCCATCCTTTGGCTATGATGACTGAAAGGAATCCTAAATATACATGTCTTAAAACGGAACCTCCCAGGGTGTTGCACTGAGGTTGAGCACATGTTTGTAAACCCTTCTGAGCTCCTCAGCAGGGGCAGCAAGTTATATGGGCCTGTGGTACCTGTGCTCCACCAGTATTCAGGGCATCGTGGCTGGGCTCCACCAATGTTCAGGGCCGGGTCTCTCCCCCGGCCCCACCTGCCGCCCCCACACGCCTCCCCGGGAGTGTCCCTCAACCTGCCTGCTGCTCCCGTGTGCCTCCCCTGGAGCATCTGCCGGCCCAGCCTGCCACCCCCGCATGCCTCCCCCAGAGCATCTGTCCCTGGGCAGCGGGTGGCTGCCCTGCAGCTCTGCACTGCGCTTCCTCCCTGCTCCCTGCTGGCTACAAAAGGGAACGGTGCCGACGGCAGACGGCGGCGGCTGCTCTGCTGCCTGCAGGGGGAGGAGGTGCATAGGTGATGGCATCCCCCCCCCTCCCCTCAGCACCCACCAGAGGGGAGGCAAGGGGGCTTCCTGGACCTGAGGGGCCCTAAGAGCACGTGCAGTGACAGTGGTGCAAGGTGAGTGTGCTGCTGGTGAGGAGAGGGCTTGGGAGAGTCCCTCTCTTTGGCCCCAGCCCCAGGGAAGCCTGCACCCCCAATCCCTCATCCCTGGCCTCACACCAGAGCCCGCACTCCCATCCAGAGCCCTCATCCCCCCTGACATCCCAACCCTCTGCCCCAGTCCTGAGCCCCCTCCTGCACCCTGAACCCCTCATCCCTGGCCTCACCCCCATACCCCAGCCCTCTGCCCTAGCCCTGAGCCCCCCCTCCCACACACCAAACTCCTCATCCCCAGCCAGAGCCCTCATTTTCCCCCACCCCACATTGTGCAATATAGGAAAACTGTTAAACGCTTACTGTTTGCAGTCCATTTTTACATTATTTTAAAAAATTATATATATATTGGCTTACAAGGAGGGGGTGCAGGGCTTCGACCCATTCTGAGCACCATCAAAAATTGTACAAACCTGCCACCCCTGCTCCTCAGATGAGGGAAATTCCGTAGAAATAAAAAGTACCACTGCCACATCCTTGGAGAGACAACAGCAAAGTGAGTAACCGGTCTGAAAGTTGTAAATAAATGATGACAGACCGAGGGTGTGTCCTTGGCCATGTTTTCACGGGCAAAGAAGACCTAAAAGAAGGTGGTGGGTTTTTTTCGTTTGTTTTTGTTTTTTCAAAATTATGAGAGGACTCAGTGAGCTTGATAAAGAAATGTTTATATTAGTGAGGGTTTCAGAAATGAAATGAAAATTAAACCTTAGGGGCCAGATCTTTAGCTGGTGTACATCAGCATAGTGCTATTGACTTCAACAGAACTTCACTGATGTGCACCAGCTGAGGATCTGGCCCCTAGCAAATGACAAGTCAGTAGTGATCTTAGGCACAACTGCTTCATTGTCAATATATTGAAGAAATAATCAGAGGAAGCATTTGACTCCCTATGTATGAATCAGAGGCCTAGAGATTTTGTTTTCCTAGAGAAGAACAGAAGAATTACAGTGCAAAGACCGAAAGGTAGGAATAAATACCATAATCCAAGCAAACAATGCTGGGCTGGTTTGTCCAGATCAAAGCCTTTTCCTGATACTACGTTTCTCTATATTCTTCTAATATATACTTGCTATAAAAATGGTGTAAGAGTTTCAGGAAATGTCAGTGTGAATATCCATTTGTAGAATCTGGACCTGGTTCCTCGTATCATGTAAAACTGGTGTCACTTCACTGAATTCACTGGCAGTATGCAGCCATAAAATTTATTTAATGGAGCAGAGACTCAGGCCCAATGTGTCTAAATTTATCAGGACTCCACTTTTCTAAAGAGAAAAATGTGGCCTGCATTTGTATCTAACCCCCCAATGTATGCCTCTAGGGGTTTGTAGGTCATTCCTATTCACTCACACTACTTTATTTCATAAAAACACAGTTGTTCTCCCCAGCACCAGGATTTCACCTTGAAATGTTCATGCTCTATGATGTGAGTGATGAGCTTTTGCTCCTGCATAGCCAACATGTAAGCATTTTGTGTGAGTGGAGCAATTGTCCAGCTTTACACAAGTAAGAAACCCCTTCGGTATTTGCACTGTAAAGAGACTTCAGTCCTTCTTCGAGTGATTGCTCCAATGCATTCCAGTTAGGTGTGCGCGCCGCGCGTGCACGGCTTCTCCGGAACTTTTTTACCCTAGCAACTCCGGCGGGCCGGCTGGCGCCCCCTGGAGTGGCGCCGCTATGGCGCCTGTTATATACCCCAGCCGGCCCGTCCGCTCCTCAGTTCCTTCTTCCCGCCCGTGACGGCAGTCGGAACTGTGGAGTGCTTCGTTGTCCTCCACGTCCCTAGCTCTCAATAGTTGTTGTAGATAGTTATCTTTAGTGTTAGTTTGCATAGTTAGTTCATAGTTAGTTAGTATTAGATAAGGTTAAGGGGGGTATCCCCTCCTTTTCCGTCCCCGGTGCGGGCTCATGCCCAAGGCACCGGGCTTTAAGCCCTGCGCAGCGTGCCAGAGGCCTATGCCAGTAGGTGACCCCCACGGCTCCTGCCTCCGTTGCCTGGGCGAGACTCACCGCGCTGACAAGTGCGTGATTTGTTCGGCCTTCAAGCCACGCACCCGTAAAGACAGAGACAGTCGTCTCAAGCAGCTGCTTATGGAGGCGTCCCTCCAGCCTCCGGCACCGTCAGCGCCGGCACCGCGGACACCTTCGGTGCAGAGTGCACCTGCGGCACCGTCCGGCTCCGGCACCGTGGCCGCGGGAGCTAAGCCGCCTAAGACGACCCGGCACCGCTCCCTCTCGCCTTCGCGCAAGCAGAAGTTGGCGAAGGCGGTAACGAAGGCGCGCGAAGAGTCCGCCTCCAGAGTGGCTGCGATTGCGCGCAAAGCGGGCCCTGCGCCCCCGACTCCGGCTCCACTAGCGCCGTTGAGTCCGGCGCCGCCACGCTCCCCGGTACCGACCGAGGTTGAGCCGCGGCTGCCTTCGACGCCGGAGACATTCTCCTCCGCGCGGGACTTAATCAGGCTTATAGAGGCTCCAAGCCTCCAGCCCCCGGCACCGCCGGTGCGGGCTGTGGTGTCTATCGGCAAGCCTGCGAGGATGACAAGACCGCCCTCTCCCGAGGAACGGCATGGGCGACGGTCCCGATCCCGGCGCAGATCCCCGTCCCGGCGTTCTGGGTCCCGTCGCCGCTCCTCTTCTCGGCACCGAGCGCCATCCCGACGCCGGTCTGAGTCCCGGTACCGCTCTCGCTCTCGGTACCGGTCGCACTCCCGGCACCGCTCGAGGTCCCCGTACCGTCGGTACCGCCCGAGATCTTCGCGCTCTCGCAGTCACTCCCGGCACCGAGGATCCCGGTCCCGGTCAAGCTCCCGGCACCGGTCGAGCTCCCGGCACCGCCGGGCCCAACGCTCCCGTTCTCCGTCCCATCGACGCTCGGGGTACCATCCTTCGGTACCGTCGGTGCAGGGCCTCCCGCCCTCAACGCTGCAATCCTTCGGCACCGGGGCACCGCCTTGGCCATCCCGCCCAGCGTCTGTGGCTTCCGTGGCGGACGAGGTTACCCACCGATGGCCGACTCCGCACCGGCTCCCCCATGAGCAGTGGGGCTATTGGGTCCCGTGGGGGCATCATGAGGCCCAGGGTGTCCCGTTTCCTCAACGGGATGGCACCACCGCCACCAGGGTCCCTGAGGCAACCGTTAGCCGTCCGCCTCCCTCCCCTCCGCAAGAGCCCTCCGCTCAGCTGGCCCATCATTCACCGACGCCTCGAGAGTCGGAGGAGGTGCAGCCACCGACCGTCGAGCCTGAGCCGCTTCTGCACGGAGCTTCGTCGTCCTCCTCACCGGACGAGGCGGTGGCGGGTGCGGCGGCCAGCGAACCCCCACCCATTGACCTCCGGGCCTTTCAGGACCTGCTTCGAAGGGTGGCAGCGTCTATGAACCTCCCGGTCGAGGAGGTCCATGAGGAGGAGGACCCAATCACAAACGTGGTGGGGGCGGACGCTCCCGTCCGTGTGGCGTTACCCTTCGTTAGAACCATCCAACGAAACGCCACGACGCTCTGGCAGACCCCTGCGTCTATTCCACCCACAGCTCGCGGGGTCGAGAGAAAGTACTCAGCCCCACCATCCGGCTACGAGTACCTGTACTCCCACTCAGCCCCGGACTCCCTCGTAGTCCAATCGGTGAACGACCGCGAGAGGCACGGCCAGCCAGCCGCTGCGCCGAAGTCCAAGGACGCCAAGCGTATGGACTTGCTCGGTCGCAAGATCTACTCTGCGGAGGGTTTGCAGCTCAGGATCGCAAATATCATGGTCCTCCTCGCCAGGTACGTTTTCGACATCTTGACATCCCTGGCGAAGTTCACGGAGCTCCTGCCGTCCACTTCCCGCCAGGAGTTCTCCGCCCTGCTCGACGAGGGGAAAAAGTCCTCCCGCTCGTCTATTACGGCCGCGCTCGACGCCGTGGACTCGGGGGCTCGGACATTAGCTTCCGGCGTCACCATGAGGCGCATCTCCTGGCTGCAGTCCTCCACCCTGCCGCCGGAGGTGCAATATACATTGCAGGACCTCCCCTTCGACACCCAGGGTCTGTTTTCAGAGAAGACAGACGCTCGAATTCAGACCCTGAAGGACGGTCGTATCGCCATCCGCACGTTGGGGATGCACACGCCAGCCACACAGCGCAGGCCCTTCCGACCACAGCCGGCCAGATACCAACAGCGCTATCGCCCCTATGCCAGCCGACGACCGCCCCAAAATCGCCGTCGTCCGTCCGGCAACCGACGCAACCAGGGCCAGGCCGCTTCCAAGGCCCCGCAGGGAGCTAAGCAGGCCTTTTGATGGGACGGTCGAGGTCGGCCCATCACTCTCCTTACCGGATCCTTCCCCATTATTTTTCAACCGCCTCTCCCGTTTCTTTTCGGCGTGGTCCCGAATAACATCGGACGGCTGGGTGCTTCAGACAGTCCAGTCGGGATACCGCCTCCAATTTGTTTCGCCCCCTCCTTCCCACCCACCCACCCTGTCCCTCTTCAGGGACCCCTCTCACAAGCAATTCCTCTTACAAGAGGTCCAGACTCTGTTGAGCGTGGGTGCCATAGAGGCAGTGCCTCCGGACAGAAGGGACAGGGGATTCTATTCCCGTTATTTTCTCATCCCCAAGGCGAAAGGCGGGCTACGTCCTATCCTGGACCTTCGCGAGCTGAACAAATACCTGCTCAAGCCCAAGTTTCGCATGGTCACCCTGGGGACCATCATTCCCTCCCTGGATCCGGGAGACTGGTTTGCCGCCCTCGACATGAAGGATGCCTACTTCCATGTCGCGATCTACCCTCCTCATCGACGTTACCTCCGGTTTGTGGTCAACAACTCCCACTACCAGTTCGCCGTGTTGCCTTTCGGGCTCTCCACGGTGCCGAGGGTCTTTACAAAATGCATGGCAGTGGTTGCCGCAGCCCTCCGCCGTCGTCAGATACACGTCTACCCGTATCTCGACGACTGGCTGATCCGAGCTCAGTCCCGTCGGCTCGTGATAGAACAGATGGCAGAAGTTCTGTCTCTCTTTCAACGGCTCGGTCTTCTCATCAACACCGAGAAGTCCACGTTGTTCCCGACGCAGCGGCTGGAGTTCATCGGAGCGGTTCTCGACTCCACGGTCGCCAGGGCTTCCCTTCCTACCGCCCGGCACCAGACGATGGTCTCCATCATCCGGGACCTCGTCGCTTTCCCGACCACAACAGTGCGCTCCTGCCTGCGCCTTCTGGGTCACATGGCCTCCTGCACTTACGTCACCGCATATGCGCGACTCCATCTTCGCCCCTTCCAGTCCTGGCTCGCGACGGTGTACCGGCCTCATCGAGACCCCATCGACATGGTGGTCACGGTCAACAGGACGGCCCTCGACTCCCTCCGCTGGTGGCTCAACCCGGAGGTCGTGTGTGCGGGAGTCCCATTCCATCCTCCTCGCCCCTCTGTCACGCTGACCACAGATGCCTCAGCTCTCGGGTGGGGAGCTCACTTGGGCGACCTTCACACCCAAGGCCTTTGGTCGCCCCAGGAGCTCACGCTTCATATCAATGTCCGCGAGCTCCGCGCCATCCGTCTCGCCTGCCGAACCTTCTGCTCCCACCTGGAACACCGTTGTGTCACAGTACTCACGGACAACACCGCTGCGATGTACTATGTGAACAAGCAGGGCGGAGCCCGCTCTTCTCCCCTCTGCGAGGAAGCGATCCTCCTGTGGAACTTCTGCGTGGCCCACTCCATTCGCCTAGAAGCATCTTTTCTTCCGGGAGTCCAGAACACGCTGGCCGACCATCTCAGCAGGTCGTTTCTCTCCCACGAGTGGTCCCTTCGTCCCGACGTGGCACGCACGATCTTCCAGAGGTGGGGGTTTCCCCGGGTCGACCTCTTCGCCTCCAAGGCGAACAGGAAGTGTCTCCAGTTCTGCTCGTTCCGGGGTCACTCGCCGGGCTCCCTGTCAGACGCCTTCCTGTATTCCTGGGAGACTCACCTCCTCTACGCCTTCCCTCCGTTCCCGCTCGTACACAGAGTGCTCCAGAAGCTGCGGCGGGATCGAGCCACCGTCATACTCGTGGCTCTGGCCTGGCCGAGGCAGCATTGGTACACCCTGCTCCTCGAGCTCTCCGTTCGGGATCCCATCCCGCTCCCGTTGGGGCCGGACCTTATCACGCAGGACTTCGGCGGGCTCCACCATCCGAACCTGCAGTCCCTCCATCTTACAGCCTGGTACCTGCGTGGTTGACCCGCGCAGAGAGGGACTGTTCGGCGGCCGTGCAGCAAGTCCTGCTGGAAAGTAGAAAGCCTTCCACTCGTTCTACCTACCTGGCGAAATGGAAGAGATTCGCGCTCTGGTGTGACGGCCGAGGTCTCAACCCTTTCGAGGTCCCTGTCCCCACCATCCTGGACTACCTCTGGCACCTTAAGGAGCAAGGTCTTGCGGTCTCCTCCTTGCGTGTCCACCTAGCGGCTGTCTGCCTTTCGTCCATCGGTGGAGGGTAGATCCATCTTTTCCAATCCAATGGTCACCCGCTTCATGAAGGGGCTCGACCGCTTGTACCCGCCGGTTCGACGTCCTGCCCCATCCTGGGACTTGAACCTCGTCCTGGCCAGACTCATGTGTCCACCATTCGAGCCTATGGCCACATGCTCTCTCCTTTACCTCTCCTGGAAGACGGCCTTCCTGGTTGCCATAACGTCGGCAAGACGGGTCTCGGAGCTCAGGGCGCTGACAGTCGGTCTGCCTTACACCATCTTCCACGCGGATAAGGTACAGCTCCGTCCACACCCGGCTTTCCTGCCAAAGGTGGTCTCGTCCTGATTAAGGTGGAAGGCCATCTTTCTCCCGGTCTTCTTCCCGAAGCCCCATGCTTCGCCCCGGGAGAGACAGCTCCACACCCTCGACGTCCGTAGAGCGCTGGCGTTCTACATCGAGCGGACAAAGCCGTTTCGGCGTTCCACACAGCTCTTCGTAGCAGTCGCCGATCGCATGAAGGGCGAGCCGGTCTCCTCCCAGTGCATTTCCACCTGGGTCACGCACTGCATCAGAACATGCTACGAGCTGGCTTGCGTGCCCCCGTGCCGCTTCACCGCTCACTCCACGAGAGCGCAAGCCTCGTCTACAGCCTTCCTGGCACAGGTCCCCATCCAGGACATCTGTCGAGCGGCCACCTGGTCTTCGGTCCATACCTTCGCCTCCCACTACGCGTTGGTGCAGCAGTCTAGAGACGACGCAGCCTTCGGCTCCGCGGTATTGTACTCCGCCACGTCTCACTCCGACCCCACCACCTAGGTAAGGCTTGGGAATCACCTAACTGGAATGCATTGGAGCAATCACTCGAAGAAGAAGAGACGGTTACTCACCTGTAGTAACTGGTGTTCTTCGAGATGTGTTGCTCCAATCCATTCCAGACCCGCCCTCCTTCCCCACTGTCGGAGTAGCCGGCAAGAAGGAACTGAGGAGCGGACGGGCCGGCTGGGGTATATAACAGGCGCCATAGCGGCGCCACTCCAGGGGGCGCCAGCCGGCCCGCCGGAGTAGCTAGGGTAAAAAAGTTCCGGAGAAGCCGTGCACGCGCGGCGCGCACACCTAACTGGAATGGATTGGAGCAACACATCTCGAAGAACACCAGTTACTACAGGTGAGTAACCGTCTTTTTCAATGGGCTTCATGACTTTACTTTGGTGTTAAGTGGCTCTGTGGTCCTCTTCCAAGGAGTGCTCTACGCAGGGCCAATCTGTGACGGCCGTTATTCTAAAATAAGCCACTTCTACACAGGGCCGCCCAGAGGATTCCGGGGGCCGGGGGTTTTCGCGGCGGGTCCCAGAAAGGAAGGGCCCCCCCGCCGCCGAATTACCGCCGAAGACTGGGCTGCGCTTCGGTGGCGGGTCCCGCTCCGTCTTCGGCGGTAATTCGCCAGTGGGGGGGTCCTTCCACCCCAGAGCGGAAGGACCCCCCCTGCCGGCGAAGACCAGGAGCGAAGAAGCTCCTGCGCCCGGCCCCGCAAGAGTTTTCCAGGCCCCCCAGAGCGAGTGACGGAGCCCGCTCCAGGGGCCCCGAAAAACTCTGGTGGGGGCCCCTGTGGGGCTCGGGGTCTGGGGGAAATTGCCCCTCTTGCCCCCCCCCATCTGGGCGGCCCTGCTTCTACACAGCAGAAATATGCTGCACTTGTACTGCTAATCTCTCCCACAAAGAGGTGTTCTAGAAGGAAAGGCTATTTATTGCAAGTAATAAATGAAAGTTCTCAGATACAGTTGTAACTTAGTTCTCAAAGCCAGACCATGCCAGTTTTAGACAATTTGTCTTCAGTTTTTAGTTCACCTATATTTTCAATATATGTTTGCCATTTCATATAAATGTTCTTAGTTGTTGTTGTTGTGGAGAACCACAGCCTGTTATGCAATAATTTAAAAAGTATCAGCTATTACTGTTTCAGTAGAGAAATTGTACCTCTGCATTACGTAACAAATCATTCCAAGTTCTTTTAGAAACAGATGTGGTAAAGTCTCCAGCCTTACCTTATCTAGATACTTGTTTTCCATCATTGTAGTATCTGAGCCCTTCACAATCATCAATGTATTGGTCCTCTCAATACCCCTGTGAGGTAGGTCCATATTGTTTCCATTTTACAGAGGGGGAATCAAGGCACCTAAAAATTAAATGACCTGTCTGAGGTTACAGAGGAAGGCTGTGTTACAACAGGAATTAAACCTAATTTGCCTGAGTCCCCAGCCAGTGTCTTTACCACCAGACCAACCCCCTTGGTGCTTGGATGCTGCACAAAAGTATTCAAACACAACTCCTTTGATTACTTTTCACAACCATTTGTGTGAGCAAAATTTTGCATATAAAATTGTTTGTAAAAAGGAAAAGTATAGTGAACATTTGTGCAAATATGAAATTGTCGGCTATGTTGATGTCATCTTGAAAGTTCTTTGTGGACTTAGACATAATCCTGTCAGGGAGCAGAAACAGTATCGTGACTTAATTGACTAATTGCATAGTATAAGTGCTTCAAGCAGCTGTCATAGTGAATAGTTTGCCAACCATCCATCGGATGAAATATGTTCACATAAGGCATGTATCAAATAATGATTGTTACAAATTTATTCATTATTAATCTAGGTATTCTTGTGAATAGTTTGTAAACAGAACAAATTGCTGCAAATAATTCATCCAGTGCTAGCTGTCAGGTTAGAATTATTATCCCTTTTCTAGAGATGGAGAAACCAAAGGGATTCCTGTGGCTTCTCAGCCTCTGTGGTGAAGTGAGAGGATGTGGCTCAAAGGAACAGTTAAATCATTTATCTAAGGTCACACAGAATATCTTTGGCAGAACTGGGACTAGACTCCAGGTCTTCTGACTCCCATCCCTCCGCTTTAGCCACAAGATTTCATCCAGGGTGAGGGGTTGTTAGTCAAAGAACAGTTTTCTGCTGGCCTTAGATTTAAATTGGTTTGGCTTAGTTTTCATTTCTTCATATGACTACACAGCAAGGGCTATACCACAATGGGACACCCATGATGAACATCCCCGTAAAATGTACGGAAAGTTGTCTTGGCTACCTCTGGCAGGAATGTACACAAATTACTAATAATTATATCAGCCAATTCACTGGCAGAATTTTCTTCACTGGGGCTCGTGCATGGTTCAGGGGCCCAACTGCGTGCAGCTGATTGTAGGCAGGGCCGGCTCCAGACCCCAGCACGTCAAGTGCGCGCTTGGGGCGGCATTTTGCCGGCAGGGCGGCAGGCGGCTCCAGTGGACCTTCCACAGTTATGCCTGCGGGAGGTCCAGCGGAGCCGCGGGACCAGCGGACCTCCCGCAGGCATGACTGCGGAGGGTCCGCTGGAACCGCAGGACCAACGCACCCTCCGCAGGCACATCTGCGAGAGGTCCCCCCGGAGCCGCGGGACCAGCGACCGGCAGTGCGCCTCCTGCGGCGTGCCGCTGTGCTTGGGGTGGCCAAATTCCTAGAGCCGCCCCTGATTGTAGGATCTGAGCCTAAACGTGAAATAATTTCCAAGTTACCAAAGCATTGCTTTTTACCCTGATTTTAAGTTATATGTTGCATTGCAGGTATTCACGGTTGTAAACTATGACTCTAACTGTGCCCTTTATGGAAGCCAGGGAGTAGGTTCCTCTTGAAGACAAGCTCTCCGTGGCGACATCAACTAAGTAGCTGACATTAACTAAACTGAACCCAATCCTGAATGAAGATTCAGAAATAGAGCCAGAGAAATGGGCCCTCATCAGTCAAACTGCTTTAAAACAATTTTTATGGGAGACTGAAACTAGAGAGCTAATCTGTTCTGTTCTCTTTCAAATCTCTCCTCTATACTTGCTTTTGACATGGTGTGTGTGTGTGTGTGTGTGTGTGTGTGACCTTCTAAATGATTCAGAACCATCCTATTGTGTGGATGGCTAACCTATACAACCCCACCTTACAGTCACTGCCTCCCTCACCTTCTAGACGCAGCACAGGTACTGGAAATGAAAGCGTCCCCTCACTGTCCCAAGTTCTGTGCTTGAGGGGTTGACTACTTCTAAAGAAGCAGCAAAGAATCCTGTGGCACCTTATAGACTAACAGACGTTTTGCAGCATGAGCTTTCGTGGGTGAATACCCACTTCTTCGGATGCAAGCTACTGTGGATGAATCCCATGTTTGCTAATGCATTGCTTTCCATTCTTTATGATGTGGAAATCTTTCAGTTTCCAGAAGAATTCTTTGCTCCTAGAACTCAGTCAAGGAGTATCTCCCATTTAAACATTCCTCATCTTGGACCTCGTGGTGCTGATGCTTCCTGATCTTGTT
>RQSS01104993.1:0-28569 GCA_003846335.1 Cuora mccordi | reverse complement strand
CCATCTACTGACCAAAGCTATAATTGCAACTGTGAAAATTTGTCATGGTTTTTGTCTCTACAGCAGAGTTTGATGAACTTCTCCATCATGTGGAGCTGACTGTAACAGACAGACTGTCTAGCAGACACCTCCCCTCCCATTAGCACCTGCATAACATCCCTGTGGCCACCCCCACAACAGCTTTTCCAGAAATTCAGCATTAGGAAAAGATTGATTTCTCAACAGGAAAATTTCTCTCTCTCTCTCTCTCTCTCTCTCTGATTCTGTTCCCCTCAGTTCTGATCCCATCCTGACACCTCCCACTCAGGGGGGAATCTCATGCCAGCTTCAGCTAAAAACAGAGATCAGGGAGCCAGGGCTTCAACCCTCCAGTGTCAGCCGAAAATGAAATGGGATATGGCGCCTTGTCCAATAGAGAAGATTCAGGCTCTGATCCAGTCTCAGGTTGGGGGAAGTGGCTGTCCCAGTGGGATATGGAACAAGAAACAAATTGTACAATCAATATCCCAAACAGTCCATCACTCACTATAGATTATAACACAAATTTTGTTTCATTAAATGTCACTCAAAATCACAGTATATGCGTCATCCCTTCCATTGTCAAAACACAAATGTCTTTAACACAACCCTAGCTATGGTGTAACTACAGCTGCACCATAACCCAGACAGATTCCAGACCCTGGTTGTTTTGCTTCCATGGCCAGTGGTGTCAGTTCTATGCACTAACAAGACATGAGACTTCCCATTGCAAATGGTGGGAAGAAAGTTCTTGGGGCTAACGCCAGGGCTTGGTGGATTCCTGGGTTCCATTCCCAGCTGTGGCACTAACTCACCTTGTGAACTTTGGTGAGTCCCCTCTTGTCTGGGTGCCTCAGTTTGCCCTTCTAAAGCCAGGACAAATACCATATGGGTGTTAGCAAACAGGGCAAATCTGAGACTCTGACCCTACAATAACAAAGCAGCATGTGCATGCAGCCCCAGCATCTGAAAGACACCACAATATAAACAAGCCAGGGTACAGAAGCAGCAACATTATTTCAACAAATAAAATAAAACATCTTATAAACCAGCACTGACATTGCCAAACACACGAAGTATAAAACCAATAGAAAAATTATTTAAAAATCCAATGTGCTCAGTTCTCTGCCTCTGCTCCCGCTCCTGGGTCTAGATCGTCGCTCCCAGGAATTCCCTGACATCTCGCGTTCAAGGGCCCAGGCCTCTGCTCAGGGCATAGACTCTGGGATGGGGCGCAGCCTCCTTTTCTCCAGAAGCACATTCAGGGTGTGTCCACTGATGTGACTGCCACCGCCCCTGCTCCCCTCAGTCACATCTTACAGTGTGGGGGTCCAGTGTGGGGATTGCTCCCTCCCCTACTATAGGTGGCTTCAGCTTCTCACTCACTCTGCTCTAGGAGAAACAGGGGGGCCCTTCGGGGGACAGGGCCCAAACCCACAGTCCAGCCCTTATTCCAGCAGTGGGGTTTATAAAAAAAACCCGTCAGCTCCCTGAAGAATGAATTTGAGGGAGTCAAGGAGTTTCTGTTGTGGGGCAGAATTGTTGAAAATAAAGCAGAGAAATAAGGAAGGTCTCCCCTCAACAGTGAAGTCACCACCCCTGCCCCATAGAACAGCCTCACCCCACATGGAAGTTCCACTCTGAAAAAGGCAGCAATTAACACATGGAAACAACTGGGGATTCTCATTCCACTTCACTCTTGTTGTTATTAACAATAAACCCAGCATTCGTGAGGAACCCTACACTAACAATCAAGTGCGACCCCCAGCCCCAGCACTCACAAGCAACCCTACAATAACTAAGCAGCAGGAGTAGTTCCCAGAGCTCACAAAAAGACGCTATGATAACAAACCAGCAAGTCTGCAGTCCCAACCTATGAATAGCCTAAATACTTATCAACAACCCTACAATAACAATCCCACATGAAAAGTGTCCCAGGGCTCATGGATGAACCTACAAAAATAAATCAAAATTCAACTCCAGCAGTCACAAACATTGAAATAAACCACTCTGTGGGAAGTCCTGGCCCTTGCAAACAACCCTACAGCAACAAACCATTTGTGTTCTAACAAGTAGAGCTGGGAGAAAATTCTGGACGAATAGTTTACTCGCTGAAAAATGAAGGTTTGGCCAATACAAAACTATTCACAAATTTGACCCGATTAGTTTTCATTGGACAAAAGGTTTAAATACGTTGTTTAGGCTGCTTCAGAAGTGTGTGTTTGACCCATATGTACCAGCTAACAATTTGCTATTCCTTGGGCCAAAGAGCACGAGAACAACTCTCCGGCCTGGGGGTTAAGACACTCGGGAGGTAGGAGACGCTGACTCAAATCTTTTCTCTTCCGCATTCAGAGGAGGGATTTGAATCCATAGCTCCTACCATGCAGCTAAGACTCTCAGTCCCCAGCCTATAGAGTCATTTTCATTCACTCCTTTTTTGCCTTATTAATATTTACGTAGTTATGCAAAGTGGAACAGCTTCCAAAGGAGAGCAGCACACCCCAGAGTGGCCTGTGCCCTGGGATGAGGATGCTCATGCTGAGTTGAAGACTCTGCTCCAAAGTGGGGTTCCAAATATGGGTCTCCCACATCTCAGGAAAGTTCTCTCACCCCCAGAGACAGGTTGGGAGGGGCAGACACTGTTAGGAAGCTGCCCTGAGTTAAAAGTTTTCTATGACTTAAAACAGACTTTCCTGATTTATTAACAAATTCCCAAAGCGTTCGTGACCGACCCGAATACCTGCTCTGAGTTTTCAGCTTGCTGCGGGACTGAAATATCAAATTTTCACCCAACTGCACCCACAAGTGACCTGCAATAACACACAGACGCAGAACCTGTAAACCCAGCACCAACATCTGTAAAATACACCCATCGAAAACAGATGAAACCCCAGACACTGACCCTGGGCCAGCCACTCAGCTCTGGGTGTGCCCTGCAGCCTCAGGGTGTGGGGAGGTCACCTCTTCTGAAGGCAGCGTGGGGTGTGAGTGAGGGTGTCTCTGCCATACGACTCCCAGCAACTTCCACTGGCCTCTGTCTCTCAGGGTCCCTCCATATCCCACGTGACATGAGGGAGGGATCTCCTGATACAGCTCCGCCCTGTAACAGGATCCCTGCCCCATGATGGGGGAAGCCAGGAAAGATGGAAGCATAAATTATGCTCTAAGGAACAGGGTTATGTGTGTGTGGGGGGGAAGACCCCTGGGGTCAAACCGGGGGACAAAAAGGGCTCCTGATCCTCTCCCCACCGCTCCCCTCATCCTGTTTCCATCCCCTGTTCTCCTCCCCCCTCTCCCCCCCGTTCCGTCACCTCCCCAGTTCTGCCCGCCCTTCCCTCTGCCCCCCCCCCCGCCCCCCCCCCCCCCCCCCCCCCCCCCCCGGCTCCCTCTTATCTGAGTGCTTTTCCTGATCCCCCGCCCCCAGCCAATTGACATCCCCCCCCAAGGTGACAGTTGGGCTCCCTCCATTCCCCCCCAGGTGACAGTTGGCTGTTCCCCCCCTTGACGGTCCCGTCGCTGACTCTGCTCGCCAGGCCCCTTCCCCCATAGGCGTTTCCCAAGTCGCTGCAGGTGGCTCCAGCCCATCCCCCGAGCTCGCCGCCCCCAGGGCTGGAGAGTTCGGCCCGTCCCAGCAGGGCCCTGCCAGGCTCCAGCAAGTCTCCAGCCCACAGAGCAAAGGGCCACATAGCCCCTGACTGTTTGCTCCCCTAATGACGTCACCGGTCCTGAAATGCAAACACGGGGGTTACGCTGGCATTGCTCAGCCGTGGCCAGATGCCTGAGCGAGCGTGGGGAAGAGACGGGGAACATGGAGGATAACGGGGTTATAAGGAATAGCCAGCATGGATTTGCCAAGAACAAATCAGGCCAAACCAACCTAACTTCCTTCCTTGACAGAGTTTCTGGCCCAGTGGATAGCAGGGAAAAAGTAGACAAGATCTAGATTTTAGTAAAGCTTTTAACACAGTCCCACATGATATTCTCATAAGACTATGGAAAGATGGTGTAGATTAAATTATTTTAAGGTGGATGCACAACTGGTTGAAAGACCGTACTCAAAGAGGAGTTATCAGTGATTCTCTGTCAAGCTGAGAGGCCGTATCTAGTGGGGGTCTGGTAGGAGTCTGTCCTCGGTCTGGTACTATTCACTAGTTTCATTAATGACTTGGATAATGGAGTGGAAAGTATGATTATAAAAGTTGCAGATGACACCAAGCTGGGAGGGGTTGCCAGCACTTTGAGGACAGGATTAGAAGTGAATATGATCTCAACCAATTGGATAACTGGTCTGAAATCAAATGAGATGGATTTCAATAATGGCAAGTGTAAAATATGACACTTAGGAAGGAAAAATCAAATGCTCAGCTATAAAATGGGGAAGAAGCAGCTCAGTGACATTACTGTTGAGAAGGATCTGGGGGTCACAGTGGATCACAAATTAAAGATGAGTCAACAATGTGATGCAGTCACAAAAAGGCTAATGTCATTCTGTGGTGTATTAACAGGAGCATTGTATGTAAGACATGGGACGTCGTTGTCCCGCTCTCCTCGGAACTGACGAGGTCCAAGCTGAAGGACTGTGTCCGGTTCTGGGTGTCACACTTTAGGAAAGATGTGGACAAATTGGAGAGAGTCCAGGGGAGAGCAACTAGAATGATCAAAGGCTTAGAAAACCTCATCTACAAGGAAAGATTTAAAAAAATGAGCATGTTTAGTCTTGAGAAAAGAAGACTTAGGTGGGATCTGATAGTCTCCAGATTTGTTAAGGGCTGTTATGAAGAGGACAGTGATCAATTGTTCTCAGTGCCTATGAAGGTAGGACTTGTACTAATGGTACTACTAGTACATTCCCACCAGGGGCGGCTCTAGGCACCAGCGCTTCAAGCGCGTGCCTGGTGCGGCAATCCGCGGGGGGCACTCTGCCTGCGCCGGGAGGGCGGCAGGCAGGCTGCCTTCGGCAGCTTGCCTGCCGAGGGTCCGCTGGTCCAGGGACCAGTGGACCCTCCGTGCTTGGGGTGGCAAAATGTCTAGAGCCACCCCTGATTCCTACCCTCGTCACACAGCATTAACTTCTAGGAGGTCAACTGTACATAAACTTCATAGACTTTGAGAAGGCTTTTGAAAGCATTCACGGGACCAGCCTATGGCGGATTCTGTGGGCAATCCCTCTCCGTATAATCAACATAATCAAAAGCTTCTATTTCAAATTTATATGCTGTGTTGATCACAGTGAGCTCAGTTTTGAAGTCAAAACAGGAGGACATCAGGGGTGTGTCATGTCTGCAATCCTCTTCAGCATTGCCATTGACTGGGTAACACAGCATACAAAAGAAGACATGCCAAAAGGCTATAAATGGACATCCTTCTCAATCCCTTGAAGACTTGGACTTTGGAGACAATCTTGTTCTCCTATCACATACCCAACACCATATACAAGAAAAAACAACTCGACTCAATGCATTCAGCCAGTAAAATGGACTGAAAATCAACCACAATAAGAAAAATATCATGACTTTTAATATTGCCTCGTCATCACCAATACAGATAGAGGATTATGTTCTCACCAATGAAGAAACATTCACATATTTGGCAGGACCATCATCCAGGATGGTAGAACAAGCCAGGACATCCGGAACAAAATCAATAAAGCCAGAAACACCTTTACGAGCTTAAATACAGTCTGGAAATCATCAAAATACAACACCAAAGCCAAACTCAAGATTTATCAGAACTGCATACTTTCAACATTACTTTATAGTGCAGAATGAGAATGCATGACATGTTCAAACTGTCTTCATTCCATACAACCTGCCTCAGAAAAATCCTCCGTATCTTTTGGCCCAGAACAATCTCAGACCAAAAACCATTCCCACAGTGCAGTCAAGGGGAGCTGAGCACCATCATTACCAAGAGGCGCTGGAGATGGATTGGCCATGTGCTTCGGATGGAAACTGATTCCATCACCAGAGTAGCAATAAGATGGACACCTAAAGGCAAGCGAAAACGAGATCGCCCGAAAATAACATGGTGAAGAGCTGTGGAAGCCAAGCTGAAAAACCTGGGGCACAGCTGGTGTTGGACCATATCAGGGAATTTTTGTATTAGAACCATAAAGTGTATGTGTATAACCAGTCTGAGACCAAGAGAGACAAGGGGTAAGATTGAATTCAATTGAATTCCCCACAGCTTAGGCCTCTTGTTTTTCTGTTTCTGTCTCTCCCTCTCTGTAAGAAACATGCAAGGCCAAACTGCTAATTGTGTTAACACATCTTGAGACAGAAAGTCTGTTCTCAAAAACAACTCTAATTGTTCTTCCAAACAGAACACAGCTTTTAACTTGTTTGCTATGTATGTTAAAGTTTAAGTAGATTTGCAACATCCTGAGAGTTACTGGAAGTTAAGAAATAGTAAAGTAATAAGTGATAAATGTATGTTAAAATAGAGGATGTATGTGAATGGATGCTTGATTTAGATAAAGGATAAATTGATTTAGATCATGAATGAATGGTCAGAGAAGTATCAGCCTAAGGATTAAACTTTGGTCTCAATTGGCCAAAGAATGCGCAGACTAGAGATACCAGATGACCCCTGGAGAGCAGGCCGGAATCCACCCAAGTTAACACACACACACATACACACCCCGATGAAGGGCTAAAGACTCAGAAGAACAAGATAACACTCAGACATTCAGCCATCAGGGATGTGCCACCTGCTGTTTGATAATCACCTCAAACAAACATCAGCAGGATGAAGCAATTCCCACAGACTTGTATAAGGACAACATCCTATAAGAACAGAACCAAAAACCAAGGGACTTTTGAGTCTGATTTTGCAATCATCCTTGTGTCAGGTGCGCATCTGACAAGGACTCTGCTCCCATCCTCCTCGTGTGTAGGCTACCTGGCCAGTACTCTGCCACGAGCAACCTCTAAGCTGGTAACTATAACAACTCCGCAAAACTTTTATGAACAAGTGTGTGAGTGAATAAGGAATAGTAATGAAATAATATAGAATTAGATATCCTGATTTCTCTCTCTCTCTCTCTCTCTCTCTCTCTCTCTCTCTGTATTTGCAATAAATGTGTTGTTTTGCCTTAACCACCTTATAAGATCCTGTTGGTATTGTTTCATTAGTGTAACACTGAGAAACTATTGCGAGACTTACCAGAAACAGACAGGGGTGGAGGAGCTTTGTCACTGCCCTAAGCGCCAGAGGCTTAATGGGAACATGATGACGATCTAGGAGATCACAGAGGCAAATAGATTTTCCTGTGGAAAATTTACATAAATTTCCCTTGAAATTTTCAGCAATAAAAGTTGAAATTTTCATCAACAAACTGAACACCTGAAAACTGGGAGGGAAATGTCAGTTTTGGTATCTGAAAATGGAAAATCATCCTTTCTGGTACCTATTGTGCATTTGGTCTCAGAGAGACAGTCCCCACACCCAGACTTTGGGGGAGTTTAGATCCTAACTGTGTGGCCTGGGGCTGTCTCTATGATAGGCCCAAATCGGAATGTGTCCCAGTCCAGCATCTTCCATCCCCCTGGTCCCCTCTTGCACTGATCAGCCACAGTCATCTTAGCATTTAGAAATGGGAGCCGGTTTGGAGTCGTTAAACTGAGAGGGGACGTCTCTTTCTACCAGACAGGCTCTAGCTCAGCCAGACGTGAGCAGATCAATGCAGGGATCCCTGCGGGAGGCTCTCTGGCCTGGGCTGTGCAGATGCTCTGACTAGATGGTCCCATTGGTTCCTCCTGGCCTTTAAACGACTATGAAAATAAACTGCCCTGGAAACCTCAGAGAACAGACTAACTGAAGAGAGAGTGAGAATGAAGCGGGTTAACGTGTGAGGACAAAAATAACACCGTGTGAGTGGGTTATTCAATCCCACATCACAGCATGTGACACCCCCCCACCCTGCTGGGTTGCTAGTTTGTGGTCAGGCTGGGGAGAGCTCACTGCTGGGCGGGGGAAGAGGTGTCTGCAGGGGAGTCTCTTCAGATGCTCAGGGCGCTGTCGGCTCGTGCTGTGGTTTCCTCCCTGCGCGGCCACACAGAGCACCTGGACTGGGTGTGCAGAGTGTTGCTGAGCAGCAGCCAGTCGCTCTCTAGTCCTCCAGTATCTGGCTCCATCAATATCCCCTGCAGGGCTGGGAGAAGGGTCTAATTCTAGCCTGGCAGCCCTGAGGTTTGGGCCAGGAGAGGGAGACAGGATCTAGCCCAGAAGCAACAGGGGGTGGGACTGTCTGTGAGATCAATTAAATCCCCTGGGGCACATTTCCCAGCTTGTGTCTCTGACATTTTCCCTGTCCCATCCAGGCTCTTCCCCCTTTGGGTGAAATAGCCCAGGGTCACTGGCCTTCTAGGCAGGTACCAGGTTGGTCATTGTCACCCAGGATTTTGGGAGGGTTGGGGGCTGTGGGAACGAAGAACGATCTAGTGGCCCGGGCAGTGGACTCAAGAGCCCTGGGTTCAATCCTTGACTCAGCTGCAGATTCCTGTGCGCCCTGGACTCAGTCACTTAGTCTCTTTCTGTGCCTCAGTCTCCCCATCTGTGATGGATGAACTTCAGCAGTGTCTGAGGATAAATCCCATTAGTGATTGTGAGAGGCTCAGATACTCCAGTGACAGGGGATGTACAAGGAAATGGAGACCATTGATGCGAAGAGCATTTTATGCCAGCGCTTCTCTGTACACAGTGAATCTTACCTATATAATTAAAACACTATTGCTTTGCTGCTGTAACTCCCACAGGGACACTCTTATTGTGGAATCAGAGCCTTTGTCAGGTTCATTCTCAGGCCAGAAGGGACCACTGTGATCCCATAGTCTGACCTCCCGTATAACACAGGCCAGAGACCTGCCCCCAAATAATCCCTGTTTGAACTGGAGCTTCTCTTTGAGAAAAACAACCATCCTTGATTTAAAAATTGCCTGTAATGCAGAATCCACCACAGGACTTGTTAAGTTTTTCCCCATGGTTAATTATCCTCACAGTTATTGCGCTGTATTCCCAACATCATAGAATCATAGAATATCAAGGTTGGAAGGGACCTCAGGAGATCATCTAGTCCAACCCTCTGCCCAGAGCAAGACCAATCCCCAACTAAATCATCCCAGCCAGGGCTTTGTCAAGCCTGATTTTAAAAACCTCTAAGGAAGGAGATTCCACCACCTCCCTAGGTAACCCATTCCAGTGCTTCACCACCCTCCTAGTGAAAAAGTTTTTCCTCATATCCAAACTAAACCTCCCCCACTGCAATGCTCGGTTTATCGTTAATATTGCTTTCAAAACAAAATAAGATAAACCAGAAAAAGGCTCTTATGCCAGACCCAGGTGTGCACAGGGACTTACACTTGTGTAACTGGAGTGGTATAAATTCACCCCTTAGCTGATACCAGATAACTTCCCATGAAGTGCTATAGTGCAGTGGGTTCTCAAACGTTTGTACTGGTGACCCCTTTCACATAGCAAGCCTCTGAGTGTGACCCCCCCCCAAAAAAAGTTAAAAACACTTTGTAATGTATTTAACACCATTATAAATACTGGATGCAAAGCTGGGTTTGGGGTGGAGGCTGACGGCTCACAACCCTCCATGTAATCACCTTGTGACTCCCTGAGGGCCCCCAACCCCTAGTTTGAGAACCCCTGCAATAGCAGCAGGGGTTGTGTTTCAGGGGCAAATGCTGGGTCAAGTCCATCTGCTTTGGGAACATGTCAGGGAACCCACAGTTTTCACACAGCTGCCTCTACTGCCTCAGGAGGAAATGATCAGTGTTCACCCTGCCGGGAAGGTTGGGGCAGCTGAGAACTGGACTGGCCTCTCCGCGTCCGCGCAGTGTTGTACCAGAGGAGCTGTATCACAAAAGGCCCCACCACAGCTGGCACTGATCACCCTTGATTGCAGTCTCAGCCAAGGGACAAGGATAGAATGGGCCATGGGGACTTATCCCGTCACACCCCTACAGCTGGTCTCACAGATTCGGCACATGCATCATTGGCACAAGCACTTCTGGCCAAAACTTCCAAAAGGGCCACTGATTTTGGGAGCCAAGCACAGCTTGTGGGGTGACAGACAAACGGCACTGAGCCCCACCTGCTGGAAATCAGCCCCTTGAAGGTGTCTTAAATCAGGGCCCAGAAATCACTAACCATTTTTTAAACTCTTGGTCTCTGTGCTTAACGATGAGATGAACCAAGCACGGCATTTAACAATAATATTGTATCTATCCCCATATACATCCTCTGTCTATCTCTCTGTCTCTCTATCCATTGATCTATCAGTCTCTCTCTCTATCGCAGGCTCTGTGCAGCTGATTCCTTTCAAGTGTCTGTTAAAGCACTAGCCTAGAGAGGAGCCCTGGTCTTTTCTTCCCTGTGTGCTGGTCTATCAGCTGGGTCAGCAGACTCCTCAGCACCCCAGAATGGGGAATGGGGTAGTCAGGACAGAGCCAGCAGAAGTGGCTGGAGCTGGGTGTGGAGGAGAGGGTAGGTGGAGATTAAGCAATTGGGAAGCCAGTGCAAACCCACATTCAGTGTTCTCTGGGGGTGAAATTCACCCCTGTGCATAGTGTCCAGCAGAAGGCCCAGACCCCATTTATGGCCCCTTAAGCCCAGAAGGTGAATTTGCCTCCGGGGGAGCTGGGTCCTTCCCACCACGGACTGGACAGTGGAGGGAAAAGATTCAGGCTCATCCAACATCCCAGCTCCCCCACCCAACCCCCAGTCACCCAGTGACCTTTCACCCCGGCCCAGCTGTGCCTTTAGCCGGGGGGCTGCCCCGGTCCCCAGGCAGTGAGATGGGATGGGAGGTGTTTCCTCAGTGATATGTTTAGACTCAAACAAGCAAACCAGGCCCCTTCGGTTCTCAATCTTGCAGCCCTAAATAGAGACGCTGTGGCCGGAGCACGGAAGGTGAGTAGTGCGGGGCAGGAAACTGGGAGCGATGATGACTATCAGACCCAGGAAGGAGAAACAGTAGATCAGAGAGAGGCTGCAGTGTCTCTTCTGCCTGAGCCCTGCAGACCTAAGGGTCCTGCAAACAGGAGAGGAGCTGACTGGAGCATCCAACGTGGGGAAGCAGACGGGGGTGGATCAGAGCAAAGAGAGAGAGACCAGAGCTTCCCTTCTGCTGAAGTCAGACGGAGCAAAAGGGGCAGGTGGGAGCAGGGAGTGACTGTGGATTGTCCCATCCCGACCTCACCAGTAACAGAATCTGCTGATCTGTATCCATCCCGATCGGCTCCCCCCACTGTCCTGATGATCCTGTCTCTGTGCCTCTTGCTGCCCAGTGAGTATCCGGGAACTCTGCATTAATTTGCAGCAGGTTTGGAGAAACAGGATCTGGCCCTCTAGAGAGCTGAAGGGAAAGGCAGTTCCCAGCTCAGCCAAGGTCTGTGTGCGCGAGGAACCTGTCCTGCCCCAGATCTAACATCCTGCCTGGTTTGCTTCTTCACCAAAACAGAAATTAGCAATTTTCTCCTACTAAAGAAAGTTTTTGTCCCTGCAGAGGGACCTCAGAAAAGGGGGGATTTTATCTCCAGCACTAACCACACGGCACCTTTGTGTTCCCAGCGCTGAGTCCCAGCAGCCAGGAGATCTGCTCAGCTCCCGGTGAGTCCGTCTGTCTGTCTGTCCCCAGTCTACCCATGGCATTTACCCCTCCCCCTCCCCAGCATCCAGAAACCACCTCTTGTGCCGCTGTCTGCTCACTGTGGTGTCAGTGAAAATTTCATGGGAAGGCAGACAGGGCTGTGTGGGATCTGAACACGGTGAGCAGATCTCCTGGTCGCCCCCTCCCTGTCCTGCTACTTCTCAGCTCTGCTCTGACCCAGGGCCACTGTGACATGCAGGTCAGAGAGTCACATCCACAGCCCGTCCCACCCCCGGGGCACTGGCCCTGGGAAGCAGAGAACGCCACGGCTCTGACCCCAAGGGATTTAGCTTCCCACGCATGGGTTCCCCTTGCGGCTGCAGATCTCTCCCCTGGAGCTCACCCCCCATATAGACTCAGCCTGCAGCTTGTTCTTAAATGTCAGCAGCACTGTTAATAGTCAGCCCTGGGCAGGCAGGTTGCGCTCGAGAGGGTACGGCCAGAAGGGACCATTATATAACCCAGACTGAGCTCCCGTATGACCTGGGCTATGGAACCACCCCCAGAGACCCTGTGTCCAGCCCAGCAGGGGCTGGTGGAGCCGTTTCTTTACTGGCTGCCTGGGGAAGGCAGCAGTAGGGGGCACCACTGGGGTGGGGAAGGCGTTGGGCAGATATTGACCTACCCAGCGGCAGCAGCAGTTCCCCTGCAAATTCACTGGCTCCCATCACCCTGGTGAATCCCGAGAAAGGGGAATCCGCTCCCTGCAGATACTCTAGGACCTTCCCCTAGCCTGGGCCTGCTGGAGGGTTGTGGGGCAGGAGGGTCACAGGGACAGGGAGGATGTTACAGCAGATGTCGGAGGGGTTAGGAACTGGACACAGCTCCTTGGCTGTCAACTTGTGAGCTCCAAGGGACAGTGACTGGCCTTCACTGCATGGGCTGCGGGGACAGACCCAGGTGTTGGCCAGGCCCTAGACAGCCCCCAATGGCCAGTGGCCGCCCTCGCTGAGGGGTCGCCTCTCTCCCGGCCGTACTGCCCGAGCTGGGGCTGCGGGGTGCCCGCACTGGGGGCTCTTATTCTAGGAGAGTGAACAGCACCAGACACTGCGATCCCAGTCCAGCTGAGCTTCCAGGCTCTTCCATAACCCAAATGATCCCGGGGAATAAAGCTTCTGGTCACCAGAGAGAGATTGTCCCCCAGTCTGTCCCCCAGCTTGTCCCCCAGCTTGTCCCCCAGCTGGGCTGGAATCAGAGCCTCCATCTGACACATGGCACAGACCTACCCACCATTTACTTCCTGCCCCAATGACAGCGCTGAGTGCCACCAATGCCCCACTGACAGCTCTGACTCATTCCCCTTCCCAGGTGCTCTCCCTGCCCCCACCCTCTACCTGAACCCGACGTTCGCCCAGCCAGGGGACTCCGTGCAGCTCAAGTGCTCCATGTTCTCCCAGCACCTGGCCACCCGCGTCATCTTCTGCAAGGAGGGGGAAGAGGTTTCATCCCAGAAGGGTTCAGAGCGGAAGTACACTTATGTCTATGACCACGTGGTGTCTGGAGTCAGCTCTGGGATTTACACCTGTGGGTACGAGATCAAGGACAGTAACAACCAGGTGACCAGATCCCAGCTCAGCCCTGCCCAGCGCCTCAGCATCACCGGTAAGTGTCAGAGTAGCAACCATGTTAGTCTATATCCACAAAAAGAACAGGAGTATTTGTAGCACCTTAGAGACCAACAAATTTATTTGAGCATAAGCTTTCGTGGGCTACAGCCCACTTCTTCAGATGCATAGACTGGAACATATAGTGAGGAGAAATATATACACATACAGAGAGCATGAAAAGATGGGAGTTGTCTTACAAATTCTGAGAGGCCAATTAAGTAAGAGAAAAAAACTTTTGAAGTGATAATCAAGATAGCCCAGTTCAGACAGTTTGATAAGAAGTGTGAGAATACTTACATGAGGAGATAGATTCAATGTTTGTAATGGCTCAGCCATTCCCAGTCTCTATTCAAGCCTAAGTTGATTGTATCTAGTTTGCATATCAATTCCAGCTCAGCAGTTTCTCGTTGGAGTCTGTTTTTGAAGCTTTTCTGTTGCTTTTCTGTTGCAGACCCACAGGTCTGTCATTGAGTGACCAGAAAGGTTAAAGTGTTCTCCTACTGGTTTTTGAATGTTATGATTCCTGATGTCAGATTTGTGTCCATTAATTCTTTTGCATAGAGACTGTCTGGTTTGGCCAATGTACATGGCAGAGGGGCATTGCTGGCACATGATGGCATATATCACATTGGTAGATGTGCTGGTGAATGAGCCCCTGATAGCATGGCTGATGTGATTAGGTCCTATGATGATGTCACTTGAATAGATATGTGGACAGAGCTGGCATCGGGCTTTGTTGTAAGGATAGGTTCCTGGGTCAGTGTTTTTGTTCAGTGGTGTGTGGTTGCTGGTGAGTGTTTGCTTCAGGTTGGGGGGCTACCTGTAAGCAATGACAGGTCTGTCTCCCAAGATCTGTGAGAGTGAGGGATCATCTTTCAGGATAGGTTGTAGATCTTTGATGATGCGCTGGAGAGGTTTTAGTTGGGGGCTGAAGGTCACAGCTAGTGGTGTTCTGTTATTTTCTTTGTTGGGCCTGTCCTGTAGTAGGTGACTTCTGGGTACTCGTCTGGCTCTATCAATCTGTTTTTTCACTTCAGCAGGTGGGTACTGTAGTTGTAAGAACGCTTGATAGAGATCTTGTAGGTGTTTGTCTCTGTCTGAGGGATTGGAGCAAATGTGGTTGTATCTTAGAGCTTGGCTGTAGACAATGGATCGTGTGTTGTGTCCTGGTTGGAAGCTGGAGGCATGTAGGTAAGTAAAGCTGTTAGTAGGTTTCCAGTATAGGGTGGTATTTATGTGACCGTTGCTTATTAGCACAGTAGTGTCCAGGAAATGGACCGCTTGTGTGGATTGATCTAGGTTGAGGTTGATGGTGGGATGGAAATTATTGAAATCATGGTAGAAGCAGCAAAGAATCCTGTGGCACCTTATAGACTAACAGACGTTTTGCAGCATGAGCTTTCGTGGGTGAATACCCACTTCTTCGGATGCAAGCAGTGGAAATTTCCAGGGGCAGGTATGTGTATATATAAGCAAGCAAGAAGCAAGCTAGAGATAACGAGGTTAGATCAATCAGGGAGGATGGGGCCCTGTTCCAGCAGCTGAGGTGTGAAAACCAAGGGAGGAGAAACTGGTTCTGTAATTGGCGAGCCATTCACAGTCTTTGTTTAGTCCTAAACTGATGGTGTTAAACTTGCAGATGAACTGGAGCTCAGCAGTTTCCCTTTGAAGTCTGGTCCTAAAGTTTTTTTGCTGTAGGATTGCCACCTTAAAATCTGCTATTGTGTGGCCAGGGAGGTTGAAGTGTTCTCCTACAGGTTTTTGTATATTGCCACTCCTAATGTCTGATTTGTGTCCATTTATCCTTTTCCTTAGAGACTGTCCAGTTTGGCCGATGTACATAGCAGAGGGGCATTGCTGGCATATGATGGCATATATTACATTGGTGGACGTGCAGGTGAATGAACCGGTGATGGTGTGGCTGATCTGGTTAGGTCCTGTGATGGTGTTGCTGGTGTAGATATGTGGGCAGAGTTGGCATCGAGGTTTGCCGCATGGGTTGGTTCCTGAGCCGGAGTCACTATGGTGCGGTGTGCAGTTGTTGGTGAGAATATGCTTCAGGTTGGCAGGTTGTCTGTGGGCGAGGACTGGCCTGCCACCCAAGGCCTGTGAAAGTGTGGGATCATTGTCCAGAATGGGTTGTAGATCCCTGATGATGCGTTGGAGGGGTTTGAGCTGGGGACTGTATGTGATGGCCAGTGGAGTCCTGTTGGTTTCTTTCTTGGGTTTGTCTTGCAGTAGGAGGCTTCTGGGTACACATCTGGCTCTGTTGATCTGTTTCCTTATTTCCTCGTGTGGGTACTGTAGTCTTGAGAATGCTTGGTGGAGATTTTCTAGGTGTTGGTCTCTGTCTGCGGGGTTAGAGCAGATACGGTTGTACCTCAGTGCTTGGCTGTAGACAATGGATCTTGTGGTGTGCCCGGGATGGAAACTGGAGGCATGAAGGTAGGCATAGCGGTCGGTAGGTTTTCGGTATAGGGTGGTGTTAATGTGACCACCGCTTATTTGCACCGTGGTGTCTAGGAAGTGGACCTCCCGTGTAGATAGGTCCAGGCTGAGGTTGATGGAGGGGTGGAAGCTGTTGAAATCATGGTGGAATTTTTCCAGAGTCTCCTTCCCATGGGTCCAGATGATGAAGATGTCATCAATGTAGCGTAGGTAGAGAAGGGGCGTGAGTGGACGGGAGCTGAGGAAGCGTTGTTCCAGGTCGGCCATAAAAATATTGGCATATTGTGGGGCCATGCGGGTGCCCATAGCGGTGCCACTGATCTGGAGATATATATTGTCATTAAATTTGAAATAGTTGTGTGTGAGGATAAAGGCACAGAGTTCAGCAACCAGTTGTGCTGTGGCATCATCAGGGATACTGTTCCTGACAGCTTGTATTCCATCAGTGTGTGGGATGTTTGTGTAGAGAGCCTCTACATCCATGGTGGCTAGGATGGTGTTTTCTGGAAGGTCACCAATGCATTGTAGTTTCCTCAGGAAATCAGTGGTGTCACGGAGATAGCTGGGAGTGCTGGTAACATAGGGTCTGAGTAGAGAGTCCACATATCCAGACAGTCCTTCAGTGAGAGTTCCAATGCCAGAGATGATGGGGCGTCCAGGATTTCCGGGTTTGTGGATCTTGGGTAGTAGATAGAATAACCCTGGTCGGGGTTCTAAGGGTATGTTGATTTTTTCTGGTGTTAGTGTAGGGAGTGTCCTGAGTAGATGGTGCAGTTTCTTAGTGTATTCCTCAGTTGGATCTGAGGGAAGTAGCCTGTAAAATTTGGTATTGGAGAGTTGTCTGGCGGCCTCCTTTTGGTAGTCAGACCTGTTCATGATGACAACAGCACCTCCTTTATCAGCCTCTTTGATTATAATGTCAGGATGGTTTCTGAGGCTGTGGATGGCATTGCGTTCTGCACGACTTAGGTTGTGAGGCAAGCAATGTTGTTTTTCCACAATTTCTGCCTGTGCACGTCGGCGGAAGCATTCAATGTATAGGTCCAGACTGTCATTTCGACCCTCAGGAGGAGTCCATGTGGAGTTCTTCTTCTTGTGCTGTTGATGGGAGGGTAACTGTGTATCAGTGTGCTGTTCAGTGTTGTCCTGGAAGTATTCTTTGAGTCGGAGACGGCGAAAGTAGGCTTCCAGATCGCCGCAGAACTGTATCATGTTGGTGGGGGTGGCAGGGCAGAAAGAGAGTCCCCGAGATAGGACAGACTGTTCTTCTGGGCTGAGTGTGTGGCTGGATAGATTGACGATATTGCTGGGTGGGTTAGGGGTATCACGGTTGTGGCCCCATGTGGCAGGTAGGAGTTTAGACAGCTTACAGTCCTTTTTCCTTTTTAGAGAGGTGAAGTGGGTAATGTAGATCTCCTATCTTATTTTAGTGAAGTCCGTTTGTATGGAAGTTTGGTTATTGATGAGAGTCTCTAGGTTGGAGAGCTCTTTTTTGATGGAACAGGGCCCCATCCTCCCTGATTGATCTAACCTCGTTATCTCTAGCTTGCTTCTTGCTTGCTTATATATACACACACCTGCCCCTGGAAATTTCCACTGCTTGCATCCGAAGAAGTGGGTATTCACCCACGAAAGCTCATGCTGCAAAACGTCTGTTAGTCTATAAGGTGCCACAGGATTCTTTGCTGCTTCTACAGAACCAGACTAACACGGCTACCCCTCTGACACTTGAAATCATGGTGGAATTCCTCAAGGGCTTCTTTTCCATGGGTCCAGATGATGAAGATGTCATCGATGTAGTGCAAGTAGAGTAGGGGCGTTAGGGGACGAGAGCTAAGGAAGCGTTGTTCTAAGTCAGCCATAAAAATGTTGGCATACTGTGGGGCCATGAGGGTACCCATAGCAGTGCCGCTGACTTGAAGGTATATATTGTCCCCAAATGTGAAATAGTTGAGGGGGAGGACAAAGTCACAAAGTTCAGCCACCAGGTTAGCTGTGATATTATCGAGGATACTGTTCCTGATGGCTTGTAGTCCATCTTTGTGTGGAATGTTGGTGTAGAGGGCTTCCACATCCATAGTGGCCAGAATGGTGTTTTCTGAAAGATCACCAATGAAGTTTCCTCAGGAAGTCAGTGGTGTCTGGAAGATAGCTGGGAGTGCTGGTAGCGTAGGGCCTGAGGAGAGAGTCCACATAGCCAGACAATCCTGCTGTTAGGGTGCCAATGCCTGAGATGATGGGGCATCCAGGATTTCCAGGTTTATGGATCTTGGGTAGAAAATAGAATACGCCTGGTTGGGGTTCTAGGCATGTGTCTGTATAGATCTGTTCCTGTGCTTTCTCAGGAAGTTTCTTGAGCAGATGGTGTAGTTTCTTTTGGTAATCTCAGTGGGATCAGAGGATAATGGCCTGTAGAATGGGGAGTTAGAGAGCTGCCTAGCAGCCTCTTGTTCATATTCCAACTTATTCATGATGACGACAGCACCTCCTTTGTCAGCCTTTTTTATTATGATGTCAGAGTTTTTACCTGAGGCTGTAGATGGTATTGTGTTCAGCATGACTGAGATTATGGGGCAAGTGATGTTGCTTATGTAGAAGTCCAGTCTGTTGTTTCGACCATCCAGAGAAGTCCACGCAGAATCAGTTTTTTTGTAGTGCTGGTGGGGAGGATTCTGTGGATCAGTATGCTGTTCAGAGGTATGTTGGAAATATTCTTTGAGCTGGAGACGTCGAAAGTAGGATTCTAGGTCACCGCAGAACTGTATCATATTTGTGGGTCTGAAGGGACAAAAGGAGAGGCCCAGAGATAGGACAGACTCTTCTGCTGGGCTAAGAGTATAGCTGGAAAGATTAACAATTTTGTTGGGTGAGTTAAGGGAACCACTGTTGTGGCTCCTTGTGGCATGTAGCAGTTTAGATAGTTTAGTGTCCTTTTTCCTTTGTAGAGAGACAAAATTTGTGTCGTAAATGGCTTGTCTAGTTTTTGTAAAGTCTATCCATGAGGACGTTTTGTGTGGAAGGTTGTTTTTTTATGAGAGTATCCAGGTTTGAGAGCTGTCTTAATATTTCCCTGTTTGCTGTATAGGATATTTATCAGGTGGTTTCGCAGTTTCTTTGAGAGTGTGTGACATAGTCTCTCAGCATAGTCTATGTGATATGTAGATTGTAAGTGTGTATGTGTCTCTGCGTCCCAGCTCAGCCCTGCCGAGCAACTCAGCATCACACCAAATGGTGGGATGAATGGCAAAGCAAAAACAACTGTTCAATAGGAAACCCCTGAAAATCCAAATGCTGAAATTCATCAAAATCTGAAACAAAAAATTTCTAACAAAACATCTTTCTTCAAAATTTTACACAGGGAACCCAGCTCCCAATTTTCACCCATCTCAGCTCAGACAGCCCAACCCAGACAGGTAGGGGACGGGGACATCATAGAAATGTCGGGCAGGAAGGGACCTCAAGATGTCATCAAGTCCAGCCCCCTGCACAGAGGCAGGACCAAGTAAACTGGACCATCCCTGATAGGCATTTGTCCAACCTGCTTTCAAAAACCTCCTGTGACATGGATTCCAGAACCTCCCTTGGAAGCCTATTCCAGAGCTTCACTAGCCCTATAGTTAGAAAGCTCTTTCTACTATCTAACCTAATCCTCCCTTCCTGCAGATTAAGCCCATTACTGCTTGTTCTACCTTCAGTGGGACTGAGAACCATTGATCCCCATCCTCTTAATAACGGCCCTGAACATATTTAGAGACTGTTATCAGGTTCCCCCTCAGGCTTCTTTTCTCACAACTAAACATGCCCAGTGCTTTTAACCTTTCCTCCTAGGTCAGGTTCTCTAAACCTTTCATCATTTTTGTTCTCATTTCCAATTTGTCCACAACTTTCCTAAAGTGTCACATCCAGAACTGGACCCTGTACTGCAGCTGAGGCCTCACCAGTGCTGAGCAGAGCAGGGCAATGATCTCCCATGTCTTACATACAACGTTAGCCCTTTTCACAACTACCTTGCACTGCTGACTCAGATTCAGTTTGTGACCCAATCGAACCCCAGGCCCCTTTCAGCAGCACGACCACTAGCCAGTCATTGCCCACAGTGTAATTGTACTAGGGCAGCGTATGGGACTGCAGTGGTGCCATGCTCTGCTCTGATCTCTTGTGTATTTATTGCCTAGGTGATGACTCCAGCAGCAGCGGTGTCGGGGATTCCTCCTCCCAAGGTAAATTATTCTGATGGGCAAGTTTCATCTGGAGTTCACAGGCCCCCTCTGTTAAACTGGCAGTCAGTGAATTATTTCCTCCCTCTGGACTCACTGTATTTGGTGTTGTTCTGGGTGGAGGCACCAGATGCATCCTCACACCTGGGCTCATAAGTTCTGTCTCTCTGTGTAATTAGTTATTTACTCTCTGTGCTCCAGTCCTGGAACAGAGCTGTCACAAAGAGCATGTGGGCAAACCCGTTTCAGGAATTTATTTTAGCCCAGCATCAACGCCCAGTTCCCAGGAAGGAACCATATCCCAGGAACTAACTTTAGCAGAGCCCAAACCTGGCTGTTTTCCCCAGCTCCCTGCAAAGCACCTGCATCAACAGACCAACACCCAAGCAATATGCCTGCAAGGGCTGTGTGCACAGCTCGCACTGCAAGGAAAAGATGGTGTCAGACTTTTTGTAACAGTGCCACCTAGTGACTCCTGCTAGAGCAACACTAATGTTATCTCTGCCTCAAGAGCTCCTGGGGACACGGCATTTCTGTCCTGTGGGAAATACTGACCTTTCACATTTTATTTTCTTCCTGAATCAGGATGAAAAGTCAAAAATTCAGATTTTGCAAGGAACAGAGATTCAGCAACATTTTGATTCTGAAGGACTGAAGAGCCTTGACAAAAGGTTTTGATTGTGAAGAAACAGTATTTTCTGATGGAAAACTCTTCCGCTGGGTATTTTTCAAAAAGCTCTGCACACGTCTCTGTAGGCTGTACAGATCTCTGGCCCTCACTCAGGAAAGCTCTCAAGCGTGTGCTGCACTCCAACCCTACCCAGGACAGCACCTATGTGTGTGCTTAACTTTAAGCACCTGCTACAGTCCCATTGCTGGACCTAAAATGGTTGTTTGAAGTTAAGTTTGTACCTGGGTGCTGCCCCGAATCGTGATGCTTCCCTGAAGCAGGGTAGTTCCCCCACTGATGTTTCCTGCCTTGAGGAGCTCACCCTGAGAGCTGGGGGGAAATCCAGGTTTGTTGCCACAAAAAATTGTGAAGAAAACGATTTCATTCAAAACTTGTGACAGGAAATTTAAGTGTTTTGATCCAAAAATATTCATAAAATAACAAAAAAAATTCATTTGGCCTCATTTTGAGTTGACAGTTTCCTTTTTTGGGGTGGGGGAGGGTTTGGAACCAAAATGAGACACAACGGTCAGTTAGACACACAGAGAGTTTCACTTTGTTTAGTTTCAAAGCTAATGGACATTTTCCTTCCATTTGTGGATTTTGAAAACCAAAATGAAACAAAATTTTCAATTCAAAGCAAAACAAAATGTTGTCTTTCATTTCAAAATTATTTTTGTGGAAAATCTAAGAAGGTCCCTGCACATGAATTGTTTCGGGAAAGTTTTTGATTTCAGTTAAACTGTGTTTGAATTTTAAAAAAATGTTTGGCAAAAAAAAATGTGGAAAAACTTCAATGAACTTTACTCACAAAGAACAGCCAATAACTCGCCCTGCAGATAACCATGGGATGAGCTTCCAGGTATATCCATGAGGAGATTAGGGGTCACTTTCCATGGGACTCAGCCAGCTCCAGCCAGTAGGGACTCACCAGTGACTGCTTGGAGAGGCCATTCACATTGAGGTTCTTTCCTAGGGCCGGGTCTGATGCTCCCGTTGGGAATTACAATCCCTGCCCTCCTGGTTCTGGCTGTGGTGCTTTATCTGCTGGGAAAGAAAGGTGGGTATGAGAGTGAGGCCAAGCAGTGTTAGCAAATGTACAGATGGACGTGGCAGAGACACCCCCTTCGATCCCCTGTACCCAGTGTGCCTGGGATGGGGGGAGAGAGATGACCAAAGACAGTGAAATTGATCATTTGTTTTTGGAAGGCTGGCAGGGGAAAAGGGATTATCATTGTGTTTAATTATCTGTATTGCAGTAGTGTAACGTTGACAGACCCTGGTCATTGGCGGGCCGGGGACCTCTGGAGCTTACTGCATGATCCTCTGCCACATGAGTTAACAACCAACTGACTGTTAGCTAAGGCTGTAGAGCAAACTCATTTTATCTCTCTCTTTCAGTAGTTTCAGTGCCGCTAGATGGGACAGAACACCACACCCAGAAGGTGTGTGGGTTATAGACTCATAGACTCCTAGGCTTTAAGGTCAGAAGGGACCATTACGATCATCTAGTCTGACCTCCTGCACAACGCAGGCCACACAATCTCACCCATTCACTTCTATAACAAATCCCTAACCTATGTCTGAGTTATAGAAGTCCTCAAATTGTGGTTTGAAGACCTCAAGTTGCAGAGAATCCTCCAGCAAGTGACCCGTGCCCCATGTTGCAGAGGAAGGCGAAAAACCTCCAGGGCCTCTGCCAATCTGCCCTGGAGGAAAATTCCTTCCCGACCCCAAATATGGTGATCAGTTAAACCCTGAGCATGTGGGCAAGACTCACCAGCCAGCACCCAGGAAAGAATTCTCTGTAGTAACTCAGATCCCACCCCCATCTAACATCCCATCACAGACCATAGTAGCACCCTGGAGCCCCAGTCAGGGGTCAGGGCCTCATACTACTAGGTGCTGTACATTATTTATTAGGTATGTTACTGTAGTGCCCTGGAGCCTTAACCAGGGATCAGACCCATACTGCAGCTAGTGCTGTACAGATCAGTAATGAAGGGGACAGACCCTGCCCCATAGATGGTCACAATCTAGGACTCAGCCAGAGGTGTGTGTCTGGATGGAATACAGTTCTGGAAGGCATCCCCTAGGCAGGAAGTGCCCTTACGCCTGTCACTCAGTTTCTCTCTCTCTCTCTCTGCCCACGAGGAAACGTGTCCACGTCTCTGATCACATTGTCTCACTGCTTCCAGTTGTGTCTCTACCAAGGGATCAAAGGTAGGTGGAGATTATTCCCTCTCCCGTCTCGTTTTCTTTCTGGGTCTGTTCTCTCTGCATCAAGTAAGGACCAGCAGCCGCTCCAGAGTCCAAGCAGAGCTCAGCTCTCCTGCTGGGGGCGGGGAGGGGGGGTAAGATGGTTGTTGTGCAGGAATTTTTGAAAAGGCCAGGGAGGGTGGATTCCCTGGTCGGGATGGGATCTGGGGATTAGGAGGAGACGCTTTAAGGAAGGGGTTTGCCAAAGTGATGTGTTCCCATCGAATTCACCTGCAGCAGAATGAACATGTTTGATAATCGCCCGAAGGTGTTTGAAAGAATGAAAGTGACCCCATTTTACACTCAGGGGGTGTCAGGGCTACTCACCCACAAAGCAGCCTCGATTGACCCAGCCAGTTCCCCAGAACCAGGTCTGTTCTTCTGGGGCAGGGCTGGGAGTGGCCAGGCCTGGCTGGGAACTGAGGGTCTCTAATCCATCCAGCTGCAGTGGGTAACATGCAATGTTAACTCCATCGGCTGCAGCGGCACGGGCAGCATGTGAGTCCCCCGTTCGGGGAGGCTAGCCCAGCCCCACCCCTTCTGTCCAAGGCCACGCCTCTCCCCCCCTTCTGTCCCTATCCACGCCTGGAGCCTTGAGCCCCACACCATGGCCAGAGGAGCCCCGCCTCAGCCATCCAGAGTCCAGGCCCACCGGCTGGCCCAGGACACCAGCCAACCTACCACAGCTGCCCTGGGCTGCCAGCTGGGCAGCCCTGGGCACCCTAGCCTGCCCACCCTAGTCTCAGCCCCAGCCGGCTTTGGGGAGAGGAGGAGCAAGGGTGGGAAGAGGAGCAGCCTGGGCGGAGCCATGGGGGAACAGCAGGATGCAGGAAAGGGGCCTCAGGCAGAGTGTGGGTGGGGCCATGCCTGGCTGTTTGGGGGGGCCTAGCCTCCCTGGCCTATGATACCCGCCACCCATGTGCAGCTGGTTTAGTGCCAGGCAAGGTGCATCCACACATGGACTCTCCCTGAAACACCCACAGTGGGTTCACTCACAGCATTCGTGAATTTGGTGCAGGTCTGTGTGTGGGGCGGCCGAGGCGCTGCTCCCACACACACACCTGCTGGGGAGAGCCGGGCAGCAGGGATGCCTGTGGGGCTTCAGAGCGCGCTGTACATGTGAATAACACACGGGGCAGAGAGGGAGCTTCCAAGTGCTCCTGGCTCCCCGTCTGCCCACCACCCCACACAGAGACCCTGCAAGGACCCTGCAGAGAGTCTCTAAGGGTCGCTGCCCATTGCTCTGCAGCCAGCACCTGCCACTCAGGGCTCCCCTTGATTACTGCTGCCTTCCCCCTCTGTCCCTTCTGCAGCCTGTTGGGCTCGCTGCAGCCCTTCTGAGGGCCATGGGGCCCGTACGCTCGTTCTAAGCCCTGTGGGTGGGGCAGAGAGAGCCAGGTGGGAGACCAGGGAGTCCATGGGGTGCCCAGCTGCACACAGAGAGGGAAAGGTGCATGGGGAGACTAGAGGCAGTTTCCAGGCTCTGCCAGTGTCCGGCCCGGCCTGGGGTCCCATTGCAGCGACTGGTGGGGGTAGGGGGGACATGACACACAGACCCTCAGTACCGGGAGTCCTCTCCCCTGACTCCCGGCTGTGTATGTTCCCTGCCTGCCTCCTGCGCCCCCCATACGTAGGGCTTTGTAGCTGCCTCTCCCCAAATATTCCTTCCCTCACTGCTCCTCGCATATGACCAGTCTCTCCCTCCAAACACCCCCATCCTGCTCTCCTGGGTCAAGGGAGCTGGTTAGCCAACTGGGTCAAAAAGGAGGCTCTGAAGATTCAATTCCAGATTATGCAAAGACATTAAAGTCGAGCCTTAATGATGAATATTCAGCCTTTTTACACTGGGAGCAGCCCTGGGCCAAAAATCCAGTTTTATATAGTGGGAAATTTTCAAATTAAAAATTCTGTTCAAAAATTTTCACAGAAAATGTGTGGGGGGGGTTGCCCCAAAAAATTCAAAGTGAAACAAAACAAAATGCCCACTAGAAAGAAAATAAAGTGAACATTTTGGTTTTTTTTTTTAAATACTGAAAAATTCATTAAAGCAAATAGTTTTGGCCAGACATTTGACTTTGGTTAAAATATTGTTCATGAGAAAAATTCCTGTTGAAATATGTCACCCAGTTGTAACTTTGTGAAAATGACAGTGTTCTCTTCAACTTCTGTCCTGCGATGTCAGGGATTTTCGGTTCCCTCCACTCTTAACTCCATGCTGACCTAGTGGGGTTTTGAGTGGTTTGATTTCTTGGCCATTTTGCTGAAGTAGAACGGGATGTTCAAGTCTCATCTTTATTAGACTTTCCCTCCATAAATGGTGAAACCACCGTTTTCCCTGATTACCCAGAAGTAGGGCTTGCTGCCTTTCCACTAAGTGTGAGCTGAATGGAGATATAAGGTCCTAGCAGGAGAACCAGCCATGGGAAGAAATCTACTCACGGCTGGATCTCTGAAAACTGACTGTGTCACCAAGGTGACAGAGAGAGAGCACACGGCATCACTGATACCCCCTGTCCTTATTACTCCTCACAGGGAACGAGTCCAGCATGACACCAGCAACACTCCTGAAGATCATATTGAATGTAAGAGCTTTTGGAGAGTATTGGGGTTACTGGGGCCACCTGAACATGGGGAAGAAATGTGGGGCTGGGAGTAAATGTGTCAATTGGTGTGGGGTAGACAGATCCTAGGTCAGACTGTCTGCATAGTCACCAACTTTCCCCAGCCCCGGTGGGTGCTTGTGACTCCCATCCCTGACCCCGCCCTGACACCACCCTTTCCCCACCCCGCCCCATTCCAACCCCTTCCTCAAAGTCCCCATCCCAACTCCACCCCCTCCCTGCCCCTATTGGACACCTTCCCCAAATCCCCGCCCCGGCCCCGCCTCTTCTCCGAGCGCGCCGTGTTCCCCCTCTCCTCCTGAGCACTTGCTGTGTGAAACAGCTGTTTTGCGGCACAAGCACTGGGAGCTGGGGGGGGAAGTGGGCACGCAGCGCACTCAGGGGAGGAGGCGGAGGTGGAGCGGAGGCAGAGGTGAGCTGGGGCGGGGCAGGGAGCTGCCCCACCAATTTTCCCCCATAGGTGTTCCAGCCCCAGAGCACCCACGGAATCGGCGCCTATGACTGTCTGGCCAAGAGTTAGAACAACAAACTGCCTGTGATCAAAGTAAATGAGGACAAAAAGTTCTTGGGGCCCCAGGATTCATGCATCTGAGTCCCTGAGGTTCCTTTGTCCCACCCTTTGCCTGTAATCCCCAGTCCTGCATTGCCATGGCTTAGGGGACTGTGCCAAAGTGCCACCACTTCCCATCCTTTGGAAAGGACACATTCCAGGGAAAGCTCCCACTGGAAAATGTTCCACCCCCTTCCCTGGGAGCTGGGTGCAAGAGTGCCTCATAGGCAGGGCCGTCCCTACCCATACAGAAACTAAGCAGCTGCGTAGGGCACCAAGAAATGTGGGGTACCAAATTGCTCCAAATTTCCTGATGCCCTACGCAGCTGCGTGTTGCTCCAGTGGCCAGCCTGATCCCCCAGCCGGCTGAGCTGTCCAGGAAAGCTGCCCCCACTCCCACCCCACACCCACTCCATCCCTTCCCCATAGCTCCACCCCGCCTCTTCCCACCCCTGCTCTGCCCCAGCCCTGCCCTCAGCCTACCCATTCCCCTGAGCCACGTCCCAGGGGACTGCAGCAGGGGTCAGGCGCGCCCTCCACTCACCGGGTGGCAGAAAGTGGAGCGACCCGTCCCCAACCTGCACAACGCTGCCAGTGAGTGCTGGGGGGTGGCTCCCGCCTACCCCCCAAGCCTGCTCCTGTCCCCCATAGACCTTGGGCACAGCCCCAGCCCCTGCAAGGCCTGGGGACACCCCCCGCCCTGCGGAGGCATGGGACCACACCCCACACACACACCCCTGTGGGGCCGCTGCGTAGGGCACCACAATGTCTAGGGACAGCCCTGCTCATAGGCATAGTTCAGGTGCCTCATGCTCTTGGTCTCTTCTTTGAGCTGAGCTCTCTGACTCTCCCATGATACACCACTTTCTCCCCTCTTGGTGATGGGAACAAGTACATCATGGAAGTCCCTGGTTGCAGTGTATCATGGGAGATGAAGCCCAGCCAGCCAGTAGAAGAGACTATGAGTATGAGGCAACTGAACTACAAGTCCCAGGAGGCACCAAGATTGAATCAAACTATTTCTGGTTTTGGTCAAAATATTTGGGGTCACTCATTTTTTGAACAAAATGTTGAAATTTTCTGCCAAAATCTGACTCTGTTTGTGACAAAATAGCTCTGTGGAAAACGCAGACAGACAGTTTCCACTGAACATCTTCAATAGCCTCATTAAATCCTTCTGTTCCTGTATCCCCTAGCGTCTCTGCTCAGGATCAGGCTCCATTGTGCTCAGTGCTGCCCACAGGGGAGCCCGGCCCTGTCTGGGAGAGAGGTGGGAGCTGGGGGGGTTATAATTTGTGCTCAGCAAGGTGCCTTCCCCTAAGGTCATTTACAGCCAAGTGACCATGTGTAACTGTCCTTCTGTCCCCAGATGCCTCCGTGAATTGGCTGGGAAGCTCCAGGGTGAGTCTCAGCTTTTATTAACGACAAAGTGAAATGATAGAAAAGAGCGATTGGTTTGCCTGTTCCAGCTCGGCAGGGACCTGTGGGCTTGGAACATGGATTTACTCAGGATTCCCAGGCTTCAGGTTGTGTCTGGTCCCCTGGTCTCACTGCTGCTGACCCAGATCTCCACACAGGAGCAGGTAGCTACCTCCCATAAGTGGCCATAAGAATGGCCTCCCACATCTACTGTTAGCCTGGCCAGTTAGGCCCTACCCCCCACATACACACAGACACACATCCAAGCAAGTGGAAAACATCCTTCCCAAATTCCACAATGCAGTGATAGGTGAGAATCCCCCACAGCCTAAAAATCTATCCAGCTACAGAGGGGCTTCCCCCCACCAGCCTCTGCAGTCAGACAAACAACCCAGGCAGAGATGTTCACAGTTTAAAAGTTCCCAATAAAACTCCTGGGAAATGGACGTTCAAATCCCCCAGGCAGGTTTGAAAACCTTCGAAATGTTACCCAAGTGGGAATTGGCTGTAGTGAGAAGCCACAGCACCACTCACTGCTAACCCTCCCTGTCATGGGGAAGGAAGACAGGCAATGGGTAAAATCCTGGGAGTTTCACATTGACATCAATGGGGCAGGATTTCCCCAGTGAGTTTCCATGTGATGTAGGTGTCAATGGGGCATGCACAGGATCACACTGCCAGCAGTGGCTGTGCGGTGGTGCACATACCCTGGGTATCATGGCAGTGGCATTGCAGGGAAAGCTACTAACACAGAGCTTCCTTCCCCCAATTGCTTCCTTATGATAATTATTTGTCCTACTCCAGCTGATATTGGCAATGAACAATAATCCTTGGATTTTTATTTCTCCTTCTGTAAAGATGCCTGGAAGGAGTTTGGGTCACTGAAGTTCTCTCCTAGTATTATTATTATTTTAATTATCTAACATTTTATTGAGTGTTTAAAGCAGTGTCACAAAGGGAGGACCTGTGTGCTGCTCTCATGGAGGCATAGTTGGTCTCCTCAGAGTTAAGGTTGAAGTTAGCATCCCATTATCAGCCTGAATTTCACACACATCCAACAAATCCATTCCAAAGGATATGAAAGTTGATAACCACGTCACA